>CM069156.1:25311572-25336572 GCA_035221665.1 Okamejei kenojei
TTTCCTCTTCCCTCTTGCCACCTCGCTGGCTCTTCTCTCTTTTTTCCCCCTCTCCCCCCTTTCCTCTCTGCTATTTATTTCTCTCTCGTCCACGTTCCTCGCCGCCCACCCGCCCTTCATTGGCCCTCGCCACCAACCGCGGCCAATTGCAGGGACGTTAGCGACAAACTGCGGCCAATCCGCAGCGCGAAGCGCGGAAAAACAACCTGAAAGGGGCGTTGAGCGAGGATAGAGGGAACGAGAGAAATGGGAAAAGGAGCGAGAATGCAGAGAGAGAGAGAGAGAGAGGGGGGGGGGATTGAGGGAGGGATGGGGAGATGGTTGGTGCAATAGAGAGAAGGAGGCAATGGAGAGAGGTGCAGACGCATGGAGAGATACGGCAAAGAAAACAGGCCCTTCAGCCCATCCACTCTATGCTGACCATCAATCCCGCCATAATACTGTCCCTGACCGCCACACGAGGGGCTTTTACCGCAGACATTGGGCGTCACACTGCTGCAGCGGGTGGAGCTGCTGCCACACACTGCCAGAGACCCGGGTTCGATCCTGACCTCGGGTGCTGTCTGTGCAGAGTTTCCACGTTCTCCCTGTGACTGCATACGTTTCATAAGTGATAGATACAGAATTAGGCCATTCGGCCCATCAAGTCTACTCCGCCATTCAATCATAGCTGATCTATCCCTCCCTCCTAACCCCATTCTCCTGCCTTCTCCTCATAACCCTGACACCCGGGTTTCCTCCGGGTGCTCCGGTATCTTCCCATATCCCAAAGACGTGCGGGTTCGTAGGTCAAAAGTCCTCTGTAAATTGCCCCTAGCGTGTGGGGAGTGGATGAGAAAGTGGGATAATGTTGAACTGGTGTCTGAATGGGTGATGGATGCTTGGCTTGGACTCGGTGGGCTGAAGGGCCTGTTTCAACGCTGCAAAGCGATGGCTGATGGGGAACAAACAACAAAAGTAACACAGGGAAGAAAATAGAGTTGATCCATAAGTATTTCCGCACAATTGTCCAATACACTGACCTTTGACATGGAACCCTGGCACTGACCCCTGGCCCTGACCCCTGGCCCTGACCCCTGGCCCGACCCCTGGCCCCGACCCCTGGCACTGACCACTGGCACTGACCCCTGGCCCTGACCCCTGGCCCCTGGCACTGACCCCTGGCCCTGACCCCTGGCCCCGACCCCAGGCACTGACCCCTGGCACTGACCCCTGGCACTCACCCCTGGCCCTGACCCCTGGCACTGACCCCTGGCACTGACCCCTGGCACTGACCCCTGGCACTGACCCCTGTCCCCGACCTCTGGCACTGCTACTTGTCGCTGATCCTTGAACGTTAAGTTCTGTCACTAACCTCGACACTGGTCCTGACCCCGACCCCTGATGAAGGGTCAGAGGGTCGGGCAGCATCTGTGGAGGGAACGGACTTCAGATTTTAAAGATACAGCGCGGAAACAGGCCCTTTGGCCCACTGAGTCTGTGCCGACCAGTGATCATCCCGTACACTAACACTATCCTACACACTAGGGATAATTTATAATTTTACCAAAACCAATTAACCTACAAACCTGTATGTCTTTCGAGCGTGGGAAAAAACTGAAGCATGCGGGAAAAATCCATGCGGTCACAGGAAGAACATATAAACTCGATAAAGACAGCACCCGTGGTCAGGATCGAACCCGGGTCTCTGGCATTGTAAGACAGTAACACTACCATTGCGCACTGTGCCACCCTAAAGCGTTCACATTCACATCACATTCCACCTTCTGCAATACCATGTCTCTGTCATAAATGGGCATTTAAAAATTGATTGCTTTTAAACAGCGAGCCCTAGTTCTCAATTCCCCAACAAGAGGAGAGATCCTCTCCATGTCTCCTCTGTCAGGACACCCATCTTATACAGTTCAATTGTCCTCCTACTCTCTCAAACTCCAATGGATACAAGCCGACTGCTTACTGAGGACCAGCTCTAATATTGTCCTCAAACCAGCCACCATGGCTCTCGCTTTGTGAACTGAGCTCAGTCTCCGTGGAGCCAAGGATCCTCTCTCAGACACCTACTCGTACCGCCCCTGCACAATGGCTCCACCAGTGGACATCAGCAATATGTTGCCTCAGGAGATCTTCTGTCCACGTATCCCAGCCTCCCCTCCCACTGCCCGAATCTGACACGGGACATGTCAACCTCCTGGTCAAGGTTTCTGAGCTAGACCCTCTGTCTGGATCCATCATCTCATCCTGCATGGCCCAATGTTCTTCCAATGGTGACTCCGTCCTTTCTCTCGGGTCCCGTCCCTTCCCACTCACGTCTGTGACCCTTCAGCCACCCTCCAACACTTGGTCAGCTTACATTGCCCGTTCCCAAAGGTTCCAGCTCAGCATGGATGTATTGTCCCTTTAACCCCCCCCCCCCCCACATCCCACACCAGGAGGGCCTACAATCCCTCCGCTCATCCTTGAGCGAGGCCCAACCAGCTTCCCCCCTCCCCTCCCCCTCCCCCTCCCCTCCCCCTCCCCCTCCCCCTCCCCCTCTGGCTGAACTTGTTCAACAACTTCAATTCCACCATCCTCCTCCAGATCAAAGGTATTTCCATGGAAACCCGCACTGGCCCAAGCCGCTCCCATCTCCCTGTGTGGAGGGCAGTGTTTCAATATTATGGTGTTATAATTACAGGGAAAGTGCAGGTAAAAAAGTGCAAGGTCTGCTCTGGGGTATTGGGAGATTGAGTGTACCCTGGATACAGTCTCATGAGTCTGGATACAAGCATTTGTACCTTCTGCCTGATGGGAGAAGGGAGAAGAGGGAATGACCAGGGTGGAAAAGATCCTTGATTATGTTGGCTTCTCTCCTGAAGCAGTGTGGTGTAGATGGAGGGGGGAGAGTGGTGTGTGTGATGGACTGGGCGACACACACTACTCTGCAGTTTCTTGAGGTTTTGGGCAGGGCAGTTGCCAAACCAAGCAGTGATGCATTGCGATGGGATGATGTTTACGGAGTATCTGTAGAAGTTAGAGACATGCTGAACTTCCTAACCTTGCTTCAACAGCCCATTGTATGCAAATGTAGAGCGATGCAAATTCCTTTGCAATAATGGATGGTGATGAATTCTCTTTTTTGGTGTTAGTGGGAATGTGCGGAGAACAAAGTTGTGTGGGGCTCCCATGTTACAGTGGTGTGGAGGTCCAGGGGGATTTCTTTGACTACAGATGTCCAGAGGTTGTGTAAGAGCTGAGGCAACTCTGTAGGACTGACTGAGTCTCTCCTGTTCTCCACACCTGCACCTTTCTGCCCCAGCCTTCCCTGTTGCCCTCTCCTTTGTCCACCCCTCACTGCAGTTAACAAGCCTTCTTGACCTTTGGTCGACTGTCTGATCTCCATCTGATCTGACATTTCCTTCATCCTCTACCCCTCTCCCTTCCCTGCTCTGAAACATTCTTCTAGTCCTGTTGCTAAATCAATGATCAGAAACGTTAAATTAAAAACAGAAAATGTTGAAATGTCAAGGACCAGAGGGCACAGCTTTCAGGTGAGAGGGGCAAAGTTTAAAGGAGATGTGTGGGGCCCTTTCCTTTACACAGAGGGTGATGGGTGCCTGCAACATGCTGTCAGGAGGGGAGGCAGATACCAGAGTGGGATTTAAGAGGCTTTGGGACAGGCATGTGGATATGCAGGGAAAGGAGGGATCTGGGTCACGTGCAGGCAGAGATTAGTTAAACTTGGCATCACGTTCAGTACCGAAGGGCCTGCACCTGTACTGTTCCCTGTTCTATGAAAACACTCAGCAGGTCGGGCAGCGCCTGTGGAGGGAGGAGCAGAGTGGCCGTTCGGGGGTATATTTCAGATCCGCAGAGCCTGCTTTCCTGAGACTTGTCCTACGGTGACCTTGGGCCAACAGGAGGCAGAGACGAAGCAGATCTCCAACAATCAGCACACTCTGTCCTCTCTGAGCCCCCCACCCTACGCTTCACAGCCGGTGTTATTACAAGCATCAACCTAAGATGCTGTACACAGATTGCTCCAGACTTGGCAAGCAGATTCTGACCTTTCTGCCATTTCCTCACATCCCCGAAGATAGTAATCTCTCTTGGGCAAAGTTCACAGTCCCAGAATCAGTCCCTTCAGCCCATCACCATGCTGTCTACTTCTGTTCATTTACACCAAACCCATTTGCCATCATTAGGATCTATGACTTCCCTACTGGTCAATGCCTAAATGCCTCATATATATATATATATATATATAATTCCAAATATACCTGTTCCAAATAAATATATCTATGGCAAGTTCCAGATCTCAACCACTCTCGGTCTACAAAGCTTTCTCTTCCGATCCCCGTCGATTAAATCTGTGCCCTGTTAAAACACGGAACAGTGCAGGAACAGGTCCGACTCTTCCTTAATGTCTGCACTGTGAGGGGCGGCGAGGGAGCGCCGCGGGAGGAAGAGCCGCGCGGTAGGGGTCGGCGAGGGAGCGCCGCGGTGTGGGAGGTGGGGCGGCGAGGGAGCGCCGCGGCAGGGAGGATGGCATTGCTGTTGGTACTATCTGCGCTGTTGTTTTCGAGCGCTGTGCCGATTCAGCAATTCCAGATGAGAATGATTGCTGCCAGTGTTTGGCTAAGCTGTGTAGACCTCGGGCCGCCGCTGATAGGTGAGAGCTCAAAAGGTCAAGCGGGAGGTGTCCAGGTATCCGGGCAAACAAGTCGGGCTGGGAGTGAGGAAAGTTCCTTCCGCTGTTTACACAGCGTACACTGAATATACACAGGCCCTGTTATTGTCGATGACACACGCAAGGACAGTTAATCCCGACAACATACTCGGCCAGTTATTCATTACAATATACCAAACACACTGGCGAAGCGACTCTCGGAAATGGAATAGCTGCCCTTTGCAGCTGTTGTGAAGTTGCCTCTGGGAATATTAGAGATCACAATTCCTTGTGTGTGTTCCTTCTCCCCAGTGACGCTGCCTGTCCCGCTGAGTTACTCCAGCATTTTGTCTCTACCCCCCTCCATATCAAGTGTGTCTAACTGTCATATTGTACTGATCGCAGAACAATTACATTCATACGTGCAGCAGCTTAATTGGCCAATGTTCGTCAAATAAACATGAATACTTGAAAAATATTCAGTAATTAAATAACCGCAATAGTGGAGCAACAAAGTCCTTAGAGCAACCAAAGACAGGCCATAGAAGGTGACAGTTGCTGAGGTTGGCGTTGTGCGGTGTTAAGAGTGCAGTATTTTTTGTTCAAAGCAAAATAAACTTTATTTAGAATTTTAAAAATGTGCAAAACAAGAATTGTGCAAAAATTCTTTTCACATTTCCAGAGTCTGCACATTCGTTAATGAGTGTGGTATTAGGTAGTGTTCATGCGTTTATCACTGCCATTAGCAGCCCCTGTAATGCAGACTCGTGGTGCAACATTATTTATTCCCGGAGTTGACGTTGACTTAACGAGCCAAATGTTGATGAGTATTGAATTCCTTTTCTCCAAGTGTTTGTAACCAGGTCCGTTTCCAGCGCTCCAATACAGGTTGTTCTGTCCAATTATTATTCAAAGCTGCTGTGAAGTTGGTGTAAACAACCCGGCCTTTAACTCCCGGCACATCTCAAGTGTGTTTCCGCCCCCAACCCTGCTTACGTGCACCTATTCGAAAACTTGGCCCGCTTCCCGAGCAGACAGTGCTGACTTGTCCTGTGAAAGGGATCCCTCATTCACCTGCTCGCTGTGAACCAGCCCCTCGGTCTCGCCTCTGTTCGCAGTACAGTCCTTCATTCATCTCCACAGCTCCCAGTCACCTGTGCAGCTCACAATACATATGCACTTCTTCAGCCCATCCCTTATCTCAGCACTCAGAGCCAACAGTTTCTGATTGTGTGCGGTCAGCTGCGGTGGGACATTCAGCAGGAAAGTTGCACAAAACAGGTTCCTATCAATCCTTTCTAAAGCAGGTTATCTATTCTTCCTGTTAAAGAAGGAGCTGCAGATGCTGGAAAGTCGAGGGCACACAAAATGCTGGAGGAATGTGAGGGATAAAGTGATTAAACCATATTAAAGAAAGGAGTTTTAAAGAGAATTCAAACAGAGAGGGGCTGGAGAGAGGATTCTGACACAGCAGTGTCTGAAGGTTGCCAGACCCATCCTTGAGGCCTTGAGTAAGAAGAGATGTATTGTATAAGCTAGAGAAGGGGGTGATGTAGAGAGATCCCTATCAATGGAAAGGAGTGATAGATGGGACCCTTGTCACTATAGCTTAGCTTTAGTACTGATATAGGAAAACTGAGAGGGTTCACTAGGAGGTGAGTAAAACTGGGCCAGGTCATGAGCAATTCAGCATGCTTAATAGAATAAATGAATATTACAACACACCCCTGGTCAAGAAATTGCTCATTACCATGAACATGTTTGAACATGGGAGGTGCGAGGGGATGTACGGTGGGAGGTACCTACAGATTGTGCACCTCCGACCCTGATTGGAGAAAGGTCCGGAGGGGAGATTGAATGTAAGATTTTGTGTATAAAGGGGGATGATCTCTCTGGCTTCAGTGTGTCTCGAGTTGGAGAGGCACCCGGTCTGCAAACTCGTAAAATAAAGAAATCTCTTGCTTCCAGGATTTAGTCTTTGAGTATTAATTGTGAGCATAAAGGGTATCTCACAGGAACTCAGCGGGTGCAGCAGCATCTATGGAGCAAAGGAGTAGGTAACCCTTCTTCAGACTTCCTGCTATTCTTCCTGCTGTGAACTGAAAAATAGTCAATGGCCCAGGACGCATAGACAGGCACCCACCTCCTCACAACATCAATCTGACAATGGAAACCAATATTCATTGTAACATCATCCAAAAAACAGCCCCTCCCCAACACATGGCACTCCCTCAACGCCCCTCCTCACCTCCCCTCCTGCAGTGCGCCGCTCCCTCATTGCCCCTCTTCATTGCCCCTCCCTCCCATGGCACGGCGCTTCCTCCTGCAGAGTGGCCCTTCCTCACCGCCCCTGTCGCAGTGTGGCGTTCCTTCATGCGTTGTATTTTGATATGTTTGACTCCACTCATTACATAGTGTCAGAGAGTGAGTCTTACCTACTCCGTTCACGTTTATCGGGTTTTGTTTTTATTAATTAGTTTATGTGCCAGTTATCTCTATCACGGCAAACTCGTCTCGCTGTCCAAGTGCTCTGATCTTTGACTCTGACATTGCTGAACGCTGGCGTCTTTTCGAGCGTGACTACACTCACTATGTTCGCATCGTTCATCGCAACGGTCCCCTGTTGTGCGTGCTTCTGTATTGCTCAACTTAGCGGGCCCTGAGGCAATGAATCGCGCTGACAATTTCACATTTGAGCCTGCCATTTTGGATGCTAATGGACAGGTCCTAGTGCCTGCAGAGACGATTGATGACCCTGCCATCTTACTGGCAAAGTTCAGACAATTGTGTGATCTGCCCTCGAACTACATTATTGAACGATCCAAGTTTTATGTTCGAATGCAACAGATTGATGAACCGATGAACGTTTTATCAGCAACTTAAAGCACATGGCAGCACGCTGCCAATTTTGTGATCTGTGCGATGAACTCATCCATGACAAGGTTCTTGGAGGTGTGCTTGATAGCAAGTTAAGGGGTGAACTGCTTCATAACACTGACCTAACCCTTAATCAAGCAGAGCACGCCTGTCGGATTGCGGAGATAACATCTTCTCACTAAATCTGTGCCCTCTGGTCAGCGTTCACACTATAGTGTCAATCTTACAGACACTTCCTCCCATAACAGCCGCTCCCAACCCTCTCCTGCCTGGCAGCAGTTTGATGTCAAAATTGCAACTATTTTCATGCTATGGGTCTATGAATCATGCTGACAATCGTGCTATGAGCTGCCTTTCCCGTGCGACTGAACCAGCTCCAAGGACACGCCTGCACCTGTTACAGCATGAGCTTGCTGATAACGAATTCCAAGAGCCTGACTTGCCATTCCCCGCTCAGCTCTCAGAAAGTACAGATACCAGCTCTGCCATCCACTCTCTCCTCCCTTCGTCTAAGGAGCAACTTAACCCTGAAGCAACCATATTTGTGAATAACAGACCTTGATCGCTGAGGTTGATATGGGCGCCAAATGCAATGTCATCTCGTTATCAGAGTTTTTTTGGTTTTTTTTTGTTTTTGTTTTTGTTTATTTTATTAGAAGTACAAAACAATACAGTGGCACCTAATTTTAGGTGCCAACTATGTCATAACGTAACACATTCTATGTACAACCTCTAGTTTTACATTTTTGAAAAGGAATTAAAAAAAGACAAGAGATGAAGAGACGAAAAAGAGGAAAAATAGATAGTAGAAAATAGAAAAACGTGAAGTGTGTATATAAGAAAAGAAAAAGTAGAAAGTAGAAATAGGAGAAAAAGACCCTTAAAAAAGAAAATTTTCAAATCTTTGTTCGGAGATGTAGTTCTATCCACCTGACCTGAAATCAGTAATCTTTACGGTACTGCTGTATCACATGATTCCAAAAAGTCGATGATAGGGGACCAACTCCTTAAGAATTGGTCATATTTATCTATTAGGCAGAGTCTCATTTCTTCAAGGTGAGCTATGTCCGTCATACTACTAATCCACATTTTCATAGTTGGTATAGCTGTATTTTTCCAAAATTTAAGTATCAATTACTTTTCAATTATTAACCCATAATTAAAGAATACTCGTTATCAGAGTTTAAAAAGATTTAAAGAACCGCGCTCTTCTCTGGTCCAAGAGGACGGAGCCATTTACAGACGCAACCGTCAACATATCCTTCCAGTGAAGGAACCGCGTCCTGCAACTCCATACCCAGATGTCTCGCGTGTCGTGTACCCTCCCACGGCCGGTCCTGCTGCCCCACTGTTGGCGAACGTTTCCACCGCGGCCTCTCCACGGCGGTTAGCACCCAGCTCGCCTGTCTCATCAACCCCCAATTTCCCCCAATCATTTCCCCCAATCCCTACCCGGTATCTTCTCCGGTAAAATGAGGTGGGCTGGATTTGTACCGCACACGCGCCGGACGGGTCAGCAGACTACCCATTAGATACGGTGATTTTGTGTAACTGTACAAAGTTCCCCATATGCGTTATTAACGTTCCGCCACCTATATTGCTTAACTACTGATGCTTTCTTTTGTTTCTACAAGGAAAGATGTAGATTGGATATTTCCCACTAGCCAATTGTAATGGTTGTTAGTAGTGACTCCGCCTAATATGCGTTTTATGTTAACAAGAGTTTGCCTAAGCCAGTCGGTATGAGTAGCTGCTGAAAATGTAATGTCCTGCAGTTCAGTGCTGTAAGTAGATTGAATAAATATGTGTTTATACGTATTTTGATATGTGTTTGACTCGACTTAATACTTTTCAAGATACCCTATACCTCCTCCTCCTTAATCTCAAACTCCCCTCATATATTAGTATTCCTCACACTGATCTCACTGACTTCCACATCCTTCTTCTTGGAGAATAGATACAAAGCACTAATTTAATATTACACCTACATCCTCTGATTCCAAGCACAAATTTGCTTATCTTTGAACAATCCTACCTTCTCCCTAATTACCTTAATGTTCATAATGTACATATAAAAAAGTCCTGTGATGCTCTATAATCCCAGTTGCCAAAGACATTTCATAGCCCCATGGCCATTATAATAGTAAGATTAAACGAGAAACTTACCAGTTCGAAGTTTGATCGTTATTTTATGAGGAGTTACAATGAGGGATTACGTGAAGAGCCCGCCTGGCACTGGCAAACGGCATACTTCAAAGCAGCGGCATGAAAAACACAGAACACAAAATAGCGAAGTAACATAGTAAGGCTCATAATAGACTTAGAACTACCAGATGATAATTTATTTTATGAGGGTGGGGAGTGGAGGGCATGTAATCCCTCATCGTAACTCCTCATAAAAATAACGATCAAACTTCGAACTGGTAAGTTCTCGTTTAATCTTACTATTTTACTTCGGAGTCACGTGAGTGACTACGTGAAGAGTTTAAAGCTTTCTGTGTTTTTCGTGTCGTAGAATTTATTCCATACGACAGTACGGCTCATTAACACAATAACGAGCGAATAACACATTTTCCCCAAACATTGCCTCAAGTTATGTGATGAATAATTTTCACATTATAAAAATGAAAATAATGCCCTTTCTATTGAAAAGCAAATTTATCACAAATACCAATTGATATATATTTTTTATGGCATGACAAAGCAACAATTATAGCGAACCGAACATTGCGTGTCTAAATCTGACACCATGACGTTCCTTTATTTTAACAGTAATCTACAGCCTCCTGCGGCCTTGCATCTTTGCTCGAGTGGCTCATCCTGTGCCATTCCTGTGAATGTATTTTCCTCATTAACAGAGTGATTTTCCACCTTTCAGTGTCTAGTTCCTACTGAATGTATCCAATTATTAACCATCTAGAAATAACATTCCTCTATAACCATCAGTTTTTACTGAACCCAATGTGGTTTTTGTGTGTAATAAGCAGTCTCATTGCCACAGACTCTTACCTACTGCAACATTTTCATCAATGTTCACACACACACACACACACACACACCTTAAAGCCAGCAGGATGTGCTTATAGGTTTACCTTGGTTTTGTTTTCAGGTCTTCTTGGCGTGCTTTGTTTGGTAGATTCATAAACATATATGATAATGCAATTGGTATCCACATGCCATTATAAACGTAACATTTGCAATGTTTGCACTCTTATATTGATACTAAAGTTATCAGAATTATTATTTTCAATGTTTAAGTTTTTTGAATCATAGATAGAGTTAAAGTCCATTTCTTAAGGCATTTCAAGATTTTTTTTATCTCCTGCCTTTATATTTTTTACAATTTTGGACAGATTATATATACATATACACATATCTATATCTATATCTATATCTATATCTATATCTATAATATACATATACACACACATATATATATATTTTATTAACATTTACATATATATCCCTTTCCATATTGGGATATTATGAATGCATCTGATAACTTCTTGGTTAATATATTGTCCGTTTATAAGACGGTAACACTCTGAGCCCTATAATTGGCTCTATCAATTAGATACTTAGAAAATGCAATCCACAAGGAATTCACATATATCTAAATGACAAAATAACTTTACTGTATATACAGACCCTCAATTTCTTATAACAAAATATAGTTATTTAGACTTATTTCCGCAAATTGCAGGTATAACACTTCTTTATACATAATTATTTATTGATATATCGTAATATTGGTTTACATTCATAGACTTCTTTGACCATCAGCTGTTTGAGATGGTCTAGTCAACCTGTAGTATAGTCAAATTCATATTTTCACTTATGGAGGTTTTTGTACAACAATAAATTACTGCAGGGTTTCTCAACCTGGAGATCCCAGTGGGTGCAGCAGCATCCAAAGAACAAAGGGAGACAGGCAACGACCTAGGTCAAGACCACTTTTTGACTTCAATAAATTACTGCCATTATGAATCATCACCAGCAGTTCAAAATCACACAATATAAATAACCATAAAGGACCCATATTGGGCCACCAAAATGCCTCTGGCAGTGTCCTGCTACATATTCATCAGACACTGCCCTATTAAACAAAAAAGAGGAACACAAAGAATCTTTTCCTCATGTAATTTGGAGAAAAGCATCCACCTTCACTGTTCTTAGATACCCACAAGAATATTCGAAGGATCAGTGATTTAATCTGTATGCAATCAGATTAATCGTAAGTAATCCATATTAATGACAATATGTTTTTCTTACCAAATTAGTTATCTTCCGATACCATTGTCTCTTCCTTAGAGATAACAGGTGGACTAACTTTAAAACATACCACATCTGTTTACTTAGATAATCCCATAATTGTTGTTTGATTTATCTTGTGACCCACAAGAAATATTTAAAATCAGTGATTTAATCTGTATACAACCAGATTAATCGTAAGTATGCAAAATAATGACAATATATTTTCCTCCCAAATTTGACCATAGTTAACATATGCCACAGCCGTGGTATTGTTCATCTTAATACGACATGGACAGTTCCATAATAAAACAATCGATCTTTTTTATCCATAACTCCTTATACTTCAACAATTAATACGAATGTTTGGAAAATTCTTAGGACAAACCATTTATGTTTGCCTGGTATAATTGTCTGCAGTCCGCTTAACAAAAAACATATCAATTATTGTTATAAGAATAGATAATATTCTTATCTTTACCCAAACATTCACAAAAGCTGTACATCATCTGTAATCTTGCTTCAGTTGTAATTAAATAGTTGAAGCAGCTTATGAACCTTTTTTACATTACTAATAATGATAACGTATCATTTGATATTTTGCATAAACCTCTTCACAAGGCATACATATTCTATAAGCTTCTGTATTCCTTCTTTTGGAACTTTATTTATATTTTCCCCTAACCTAATGGAGGAACAAAGTATGTCAACAACAATAATACATATTTGTATCATGGAACAATTCTCCCCACTCTTATGGTGCTTAAATTACTTCTGAATTCAGAATAGTAATTTAAAAATATTTTATTAATGCCTGAGCATATGCTTTATGTAATGGGTCAAGTCCACCAGATTTATAATGGCAGGCACTAATTTGCAGCTGCTCTTTATCTCTTCTAATTTAAATGTAATCGAGATAACCATACCATGTACCTCATTAGTGCAAGTGCTGATCTTTTATCAGTATATTGTTCCTTCAGTGTTCAGTTTAACAACTTGAACTGATTGATTGTTTGGACAAGTTTTAACTTGCACAGCTTGACCCACTTTAATTAATTTCAAGCACCTGTAATATTGATTAACACTTTGTTAATCACAACAGTTTTCCATGTTCTAGATGTTTCTATTTTCTTACACTGTGAAAGTGTAAATAATGATATTATTGTATGGTTTATACCATGAATCTTTACACTAAGGTAATTTTATAATATACATGTACGTTCCCCTTCTTTTTAAAAATTTATTTTTGAGTGCAAACCTGAAATCAGTTTTCCCCTAATACAGGTGAACCAATCCTCCTTAGTTATATTAAGTTTTAACCATCATAATACACCTGTAATCCCCCATAATTGGAGATTTCATTACTTATTTTGTAACCAGATGTTTGCACCTCTTCAACGTACATCAAGCCTTCTTTTCCCCAATTATATAGGTTAAGATAAGGCTATGTTTGGATAATACCACTTCTGCCTTTATTTTGATCCATCATCAAATTTTCCATTGGATCATAGTTTTTCCACCGTAAAATAAAAGATCTTTGTCTTTGTTTTGATCCATAATCAAAAAATTTTATTGGATCATAGTTTTTCTTCCCCAAAGTTTAAAGATCAGTGGTCTGTTCTTTTGTAATTAATATCTTTGATTAATCATAAGGCAGGTATTCTATAATAATCAGGAGTTTAATATATCCTGATTTGTATTAATCTGCAACCTATAATGCAGATTCGGTAAATTTATATTTTTCTTCTTATTAAGCTCCACAACTAATGGCAATTTATTTTATATTTTACATATTTGCACCATTTTGAACTTTGAAATTGTATTTCTTATATCTCATATATTTGAGACATGGATATTTATAAATGGATTAACCATTGATATTTAAATAAAACATAAAGTTTTATCGTATTCTTGAAGTTGGTAAGATACCATATAATTAATGTAGGCAGCTAGGTTTTCCCATAGCCTCACCACTTCCTTTAGATATAGCAAAACTTTTGCTATCTCAGGCACACCTGGCCTCACTTTTATTTTTATTTTATTTGTGGTGTGCATTCATAATTCACATCACCACTTGCAGGGTCTGTCTTTTGCAGCCCTGATCCACTTGGAATTATATCCAAAGAGACTTCCTCCACCCTATCCAGGGTCAGAGTTTTTATATCTCAATTTGGCACATAGCCATATTTTGTATATTCAAGCCCCTCAGGGTCTTTTTTTGGGGAACTGTTTGGGTACTGTGACCCTAGTCTCTTTTTATATATTATGGAGTACTTTCTCCATATCGTGAATTTTATTAACTTTTTTTAAAAAATACAGTCTTTCTGACTTTAAAAATATCCTGCCAAAATTGTGGAGCATCTAAACCTTTCTACCGTATTTTAAACGGTACCAGTATCGGAACCGGCCCCGTAATTATCTCTCGTCCCGATCGCTGGGTATTCCCCTGGGACGTTCTTTTTAAAACTCCGTTATTTTAACAGAGTATATCTGTTCAATTTAGACTTTTAATTTGTTTTTAAAACCTTTAAATCCTGGTTTTCCACCAGGCACGGAGTTTTCAAGTCCTAAAAATTTTTTTCAACAGCACTTACCTGCCGGTTCCGAACCTACCGCTGTCGAGGAGCTGTCTGTGCAGCTCCTGCTTCTGCCGTCAGCGTCAACGTAATGCCATTTGCCAGCGCCAGGCGGGCTCTTCACGTAGTCACTCACGTGACTCCGAAGTAAAATTCCCGGCTAGAGTTCATTCCTGCTTATATTGCTCAAAGGCCCTGTCTGATTTAATCTTTGTAAACCTTTCATTAAATTCCTCTTTCTTTTTCTTTTTGACCAAATTTACAACCTCTTTGGTCATCCAAAGTTTGCTTACCTTGCCATCCTAGTCCATCCTCCTCACTGGAACACGCTGTCCCTAAACTCTGATCACCTGGTCTTTAAACAACTGCCACATGTTGTTGCAGAATTACTGCAGCTCCCATGTTCTCTGCAAATGGGCCGGTCCCACTTAGGCGATTTTTTAGCCAACTACGGGCGACTAGTCGTAGCGTCTTTCTAAATTTTCAACGTTTAATAATTTTCGGCAACAGTGGGTTTGACACCAATGAGCGCAGCTTGACTTCTCCTGATGTAGATGCGGTCGTAGGTTGTCACCAGGATGACGTAGGTTGTTGTCGGTTTTTCGTCGACCTGCTACGACCATGGCAGTCGCCGGCAGTTGCCTAGAAAATCGTCGTGGGACAGGCCCATAAACTCCTGCTTAATAATGTTAGTAATAATGATTACCCCATTTTATTTCGGAGTCACGTGAGTGACTACGTGAAGACCCCGTCCAGCACGCATGCGCGACATTAGCGTTCATGCAGTGCACCCGTGACGAACGGGAGTTCAAGGCGCTCCCGCTACAAATTGAAAAGTCGGGCCGACAGGTAAGTGTTTTACCGTGGCCGCGTGTATTTTCTCTGTGGTCTGCTTTGTGTTCCAGGAGAATGAGCAAGACCAGAGGGAAGAATCTCGCCCCCGTTCGTCTCCCGTTGGGGAACGTTCTTTGGAGGGGGGGGCAAGAGGCGGCAGGATTAACTACCGAGCCGAGCCCAGCACCGCTCGTGCTGCCTGAGCAGCGGGCTGGAGGTACCTGCAGCCAGAACCGGGCGGTAGTATCCGACCATTCGGATGAAGATGCCACACCGCTCGAGAGCGGCAAAGGCAGCCGCCTAAGCCGAATGGAACGGCTTGTGGAGCAATTGCTCCAGCGAGATCTGCTGAGAGAGCAGCAGCAGACTCGCCAAGGGAGCTCAGGCACTCCCGCAGTGCCCTTTACGGCACTGGCCATTGCTTCACATTCTATTGAAGGCAGCATTGGCGACCAGGTCTGGGCTGGTCAAGAAGAGGGGTTGCTGGCTGAAGATGTCCGGAGTACGCAGGATGTACAGGATCAGGAAGAGCTGCTGGGTGTGGTCAACCGCTACGTGGTCATTCCACGAGCGGGTCGGCCGTTAGAGCCGAAACTTGCAGCCAGCATTGACCACCTGTCCTCAAAACCCCTACAAGAACGGGTGGTCAATGAGGCTCTTGAATTATATACAGCCCCAGAAAATTGTACATCACTGAATGTACCAGCTGTCAACAGCCAAATTTGGGGACATTTGGGACAGAACATCAGGAACCTGGAGTTGAAGCTCCAGAAAATCCTTAAACGCCTGACTGCAGAGATAACATCATATGCTCGGTCCATAGATGGTGTGGACATCACCACAAATCAGCAAGATACCTTAGCTCTGCTGTGCACCACTCAATATGAGATAAACAATTTACGGAAGGAAATCATCAAGCCTGCCCTCAACCCTAAGTTTGCGGGACTTTGCAAAACTCCGGGTTCAGAACCTCCAATTCTGCTCTTTGGAAAGGACCTTCCGAAAAAGGTGAAAGACCTAGAGGAAGAGTCCAAAACCTTTGGTCTCGTGAGGGCAGGTTTGGGACCAAGCAGACCTAACAAACCCAGGCGGCAGTACCCCACGGCGTCCACCAGTCGTCGACTACCATATGGGACTGGTGAAAGATCGGGGTCCGCAACCAATCCCCGTAAACCTTTTTTAGGCCAGGGCCCAGAGCGGACCCCATGGAAAATGCGCCACCCCCAACAACATCAACATCAACATCAACATCAACATCAACAGCAGCCCTCTACAGCCCAGCAGACACCTCATCATCCAGCGAAGAGGCAGATGAAGCACCAGTAACCATGGAGGTAGGTGGGTCTGGTTCCTCTCAGCATATGAGCAGTAGGGGCTCTATACTAACAGGGGGGAGATTGCACTTGCTTTTGGATACATGGGAGTCTATCACTAATGACAAATATATACTCACAGCATTCATGGCTATAAAATTGACTTTGTTCATGAAAACATGCCGCCAGTTCAGCATATACCCCAAAGGGTATTCACCCTCTCAGTCAAAGAGAAACAAGAAGGTCAAGCTGAACTGATGAGGCTACTAGCAAAAGGTGTCATTGAAAGAACAAAACATGAACCTTTGGAATTTGTGTCTAATATTTTCACTAAAACTAAAAAAGATGGTGGATGTCGCATCATCATTGACTTAACTACTTTAAACAAGTCTGTTAAGTATAAACATTTCAAGATGGAAACTTTTGAAACAGCCAGACTATTGATTTCTAAAGGTTACTTTCTAGCAAGCATTGATTTAAAAGATGCCTACTACTCAGTACCCATACACAAGGAACATCGTAAATATTTAAAGTTTATCTGGATGAAACAGCTATGGCAATTTAAAGCCTTACCAAATGGACTAACCTCCGCTCCAAGGTTGTTCACTAAAATCTTAAAAGCCACTTTGGCATTATTGAGGAAACAAAAGCATATAGTTATGGTGTACTTAGATGACATTTTAATAGTAGGGAAAACCTTGGAGACAGCTATATTGGCAGTAGCAGCCACCAAACGTTTGTTTGAAACTTTGGGGTGTGTCATACATCCAGATAAATCCAATTTTACACCGTCCACTTGGGCTCGGTCCCAAACCTGCCCTCACGAGACCAAAGGTCTTGGATTCTTCCTCTAGGTCTTTCACCTTTTTCGGAAGGTCCTTTCCAAAGAGCAGAATTGGAGATTCTTGGATGAATCTTGGATTTACGATTGATACTGTTCGCATGATTGTAACTCTGCCGAAGGGGAAAGCATCAGAATTGGCACTATCTTGCAGTGAACTAATGGATAAACATCAGTCAACCATACGGCAGGTAGCTAGAGTTATTGGTAAAATGGTAGCAGCTTTTCCAGCTGTACAATTTGGGCCTTTGCACTATCAAAATTTGCAAAGAGCAAAAGTGCACGCACTAAAGCAAAACTCAGGTCACTTTGACCGAGTTATGAATTTAACTGCTGAATCCATTCCAGAGTTACAATGGTGGACAAGGAACGTTTGGCTCAGTTCCAGTCCCATAATAATCACCAACCCAGTATTAACCATTCAAAAGGATGCCAGTGCTTTGGGCTGGGGAGCAACTAACATGCAATCCAGCACAGGGGGCAGATGGACTAATTCTGAATCATCTTGCCTACAGACACGTGGTATCAACTACTTAGAAATGTTGGGTGCGTTTTATGGTTTAAAAGCATATTTAAAAGCATATTCATCTAATACGCATCATGCACATGTCCGGTTGCAATTAGATAATACCACGGTGGTGGCTTATATCAACCACATGGGTGGTGTAAAGTCGATATCGTGTGACAATTTGGTCAATCTAATCTGGCAATTGTGTGTCGAAAGATATATTTGGTTATCAGCAACTTACCTACCAGGTAAGCAAACTACAGTGGCAGGCACCAGGTCACGCTAATTTAACGATAACATCAAATGGATGTTAAATCCCAAAGTATTTGCTGAAATTACAAAGCAATATGGCACACCAGATATCGATCTATTTGCATCCAGGCTGAATCACCAGGTACCAACGTATGTCACTTGGGAACCAGACCCTGAGGCAGCAGCAGTTGATGCATTCACGCTGCATGGGGGAAAATGTTCTTTTATGCTTTTCCTCCCTTCTGCCTTATCAGTCGGGTATTGCGCAAGATTCAATTGGATTCCGCTTAACGGATAATACCCGACTGGCCTACACAGCTATGGTTCCCAGTGGCCCTCGACATGGCTGTCGAAACACTGTTGGAATTCCCCACCAGTCCAGAATTATTAATCCACCCAGTGTCAGGCATTAGTCACCCGTGCCATGACAGAGTCAATCTCCTGGCTTGCAGATTCTAAAAAGACCTCTACTGGGCCTGGGACTGTCTGAGGACGCCATCAACATGATGACCGCATCCCACCGGGAGTCCACCAGGAGACAATACCTGACCAACATAAGGAAATGGGAACGGTATTGCTCCAAAACAGGAACTACCTACACAGCAGCTACAGCTACCAGTGTTGTGGAGTTCCTGGTTGGATTACATCGGGAAGGACTCAGCTACAGCCATCAATACAGCCAGGAGTGCGTTGTCAGTTTATTTGGTTCCAGCAGCAGGACAACAGGCTTTGGGGTCCCATCCACTAGCAGTCAAAATCATGAGGAGTATTTTTAACACTAATTCCCCCAGACCAAGGTACACTCAGATCTGGAATGTCAGCATTGTGCTGGCGTACCTTAGGGGATGGCCACCACCCAGGTCACTCGCGCTGGAACAACTTACTCTGAAATCAGTCATGCTCATGGCACTAGTGTCAGCTCAAAGGGTACAGTCCCTCCACCTTCTGAGGCTGGACAGCATGACAGAGTCATTGGACTGTTTCACATCCCATATTCAGGGACTGGTCAAACAAACTAGACCAGGAACCACGCCTCCAGTCATGGAGTTCTGGGCATATTCATCTGACGCACGGTTGTGTGCCAAGACCCATCTCGCAAATTACATAGACACAACATATAACTTAAGAGGGAGAGAAAAAGCCTTATGGATAAGCCACAAGAAGCCTCATGGTCAGGTGATGAGCCAAACCATTTCAAGGTGGCTCAAGCAGGTGCTTAAGTCCGCGGGAGTCAATACAATGTTTACAAATCTCACTCCACCAGGGCTGCATCTACGTCGGCGGCTAGGCGAATGGATGTGCCTATGGACCATATTCTGGCCAGAGCAGGATGGTCCTCAGAGAGAACTTTCCAAAGTTTTATAATAAGCCGCTGGCGGAATCTGCTACATTTGCAGACAGAATTTTAGAGTCTGCAGATAATATTTAATTTAAGCCCGGGGGAGCTCTCTGTTTTTGGTTGTTATTAATAAACCTTTTTTGTTCACAAACAGGTTATTGTTGATTGTGATAACATACTTCCTCCCTCAAAGGTCTTCAGACAGTGAGTGAAGCATGAGCTGGTACACGGTTCGGAATCACAGAGCTTTGAAGTCTTCACGTAGTCACTCACGTGACTCTGAAATAAAATAGTGAGATTAAGTGAGAACTTACCAGTTCGAAGTTTGATCTGTATTTTATGAGGAGTTACGATGAGGGATTATGTGCCCTCCGCTCCCACCATCTATTATACAGATCAACTGGTAATTAAGTTCTTATTTTTTCTTTACTATATTTATTTCAATTGTTGTATTTTTTCTGTGAATCCACACCGCTGCTTTGAAGAATGTCACGCATGCGTGCTGGACGGGGTCTTCACGTAATCCCTCATCGTAACTCCTCATAAAATACAGATCAAACTTCGAACTGGTAAGTTCTCACTTAATCTCACTATTTTAATACTTTCCCCAAGATCCAGACTTATCCTAATTCAAAACTATCTGAAATCTTATGGAGTTGTGATCAGCATCCCCAAAATGCTCTTCTATTGAAACACCAGTCACCTGGCCAGGCTTGTTTCTCAATACAAGGACAAATATGTTCCCTCCTCTATTTGGACTGGCCACATACTGTTTCAGGAAACCCACTTATAGTCACAGAGTCATACAGAATGAAACAGGCCCTTCGGCCCAATTAGCCTATACCGACCAACACGTCCCATCTACACTAGTCCCACTCTCCTGTGTTTGGCCCATATCGCCCTAAACCTGTCTTGTCCATGTACCTGTCTATTTGTTTCTTAATCTTTGCAAAAGTGCCTGGCTCAACCACCTCCACTGGCAGCTTGTTCCATACACCCTTTGTGTGAAAAGAATTACCCCTCAGATTCTTATTAAATATTTCCCCCTTCACCTTAAACCTATGTCCTCTGGTTGTCAATCCTTGGATACACCTAACCAATTCTTCCATTTGCCCTGGGAGTGGGAGGTGCCTTGGGAGGGGTAGGTTTTGCTGGGAGGGGGGACATTTTCCCTGGGAATGGGTGTTGTGCTGAAAGCTCTAGGGGCTAGTGGACTCAAGGGATATGGGGAGAAGGCAGGCACGGGTTACTGATTGTGGATGACAGCCATGATCACAATGAATGGCAGTGCAGGCTCGAAGGGCCAAATGGCCTTCTCTGCACCTATTTTCTATGAGTGAGCATTTGCCCTGGGAATAAAGATTTGCCCCACGAGTAGAGATTTGCCCCAGCAGTAAGGATTTGCCCCATATTCAAAGGCCCAGGCACTGTCTCTGTCACGGTAACACTGTATAGCAAACTCTCTTTATTTTCTCTCTTGCACCACCTGTTGCCCTCATGGGATCTGCATGGAGTACCTGCAAAACAATGTTTTTCATAGGATCTCAGTACATGTAACAATAACAAACCAATTCCGTGAAAGACTCCCGAGGCCTTTTCTCCATCTACAACGCCCAGGCCTGGTGCCTGAGGAATATTCTCCACTTTCCCGGGTAAGTGCGTCTCCAACAATGCTCAGGAAGGTTGACAATATCCAGCACAATTAGCCACTTCATCGGCACCCCGTCCACACCCGACACCTGCGCACTCGCCCCCAGTACACGGTTGCCACATAGTGCATCACCTACACCCTGCACTGTGATTACTCACACAACCAGCTCTGACGTCCCAAAACCCACAAGGTCGCTGGCCAAGGCGGACCAGGCCAGTCGTGCAGGGGAGTACCACCACTGGCAGGATCTCCTCCAACCTGCACAACTACAGAGCAGTCCTGAACTACCATCAACCTCATTAGAGACCCTTGGACTCTCTTTGATCGGACTTTACTGGGCTTTATCTTGCACTGAACATTGTTCACATTATTGCCTGTATCATGTATCTGCGCACTGTGGATGGCTCAACTGTTATCATGTACAGTCCTTCTACTGACTGGTTAGCACATACCTGGTTCACTCTACATTGGTACACGTAATAATAAACTAAAGAAACAAAACTAAAACTAATCTAAACTAAACCACATTAAAGTAACCTGAACTAAACTACGCTAAACTGCACATAAGTAATCTGAACTAAACAAAACTGCACTAAACATTCTCTCCTTGTCAATCTCTGTTTGTCTGTCTGTCTTTCTCTCTCGGTCTCTCTCTCTCTCGCTCTCTCCATCATTTTTTGTCTGTCTGACTGTCTTTCTATTTTTCTGTCTCTGCAACTCTCTCTCTCTCTCTCTCTCTCTCTCTCTCTCTCTCTCTCTCTCTCTCTCTCTCTCTCTCTCTCTCTCTCTCCTCTCTCTCTCTCTCTCTCTCTCTCTCTCTCTCTCTCTCTCTCTCTCTCTCTGTCTCCCTCTGTTTCTGCCCCTCTCTCTCTATGTCATATTCTGTCTTTCTCCCTCTCTCTTTCTCTATCTGTCCCTCACCGTCTCATTCTACCTCGCTCTCTGTCAGTCTGTCTCTCCCTCTGTTTCCCTCTTTCTCTCTCTGTCTCTCTCTCTGTCACTGTCTCTCTGTGTCTTACTCAGTCTCTATGTCTCTCTCTCTCTCTCTCTCTCTCTCTCTCTGTTTCTGTCTTGCTCGCTCTCTCTTTCCCGGTTTCTGTCACGCTTCCCGTCTCGTTCTGTCTCTTCCTCTCTCTGTGCCTTTCTGTCTCCCTCTCCCTTTCCCACTCTGTCCCTGTCTGTCGCACACACCCCCAGGCTCCATTACTCCCTACACTTGTGCCAATTTAAAACACCCACTTAATCCACAACCTGCAGATGTGGGAGGAGGAAGCAGTCGGGGAAAACCATGCAGCCACAGTGAGAAATGCAAACTCAGCAAAATGTTGTTGAGACTGTTTCCTGCTCTCTCTGGCAGCGTATTTTAGTAGCACCACCCTCTGGGTGAAGGTTCCCACAGAAACTCTCTGAATCTCTCCCCCCTCACGCTAAATATACCGTCTCTAGTGTTTTCTACTTCTGAAATGGGGAGATTTAGTTTAGTTTAGGTTAGTTTAGAGATACAGTGGGTAAACAGTTGCTTCGGCCCACCGAGTCTGCATCAGCCACCATCCCCGTACGTCGAAAGAAGGGTTTCGGCCCGAAATGTTGCCTATTTCCTTCCCTCCATAGATGCTGCTGCACCCACTGAGTTTCTCCAGCATTTTTGTGTGCCTTCGATTTTCCAGCAACTGCAGTTCCTTCTTAAACATCCCCGTACATTATTACTATCCTACAATAGGGACAATTTTTTAAACAATTTTTAGAATTGTACCAAGCCAATTAACCTACAAACCTGGGGGTCTTTGGCGTGGGAGGAAACTAAAGTTCTCAGATCATTGGGAGAACATACAAACTCCATACAGACAGCACTTGTAATCAGGATGGAACCCAGGTCTCTGGTGCTGTAAGGCAGCAACTCTACCGCTGTGCCAAGTGTTTCCTGCCGTCTATCCATCGATACCCCAGATGATTTATGTAGAAACAAGGAACTGCAGAAGCTGGTTAATACGCAAAAGGACACAAAGTGCCGGAGTAACCTAGCAGGTCAGGCAGCATCTCTGGAGAACATGGACAGGTGACATTTCGGGTCAGGGCTCTTATTCAGACTGATTGTAGGGGTGGAGGGGCATGCGGGGGGGAGAAGAAAGCTGGAAAAGGGCTTCAATGAATGTACCTCATTCATGTTGGGAGAGGCTTCAGTGAGGAGGTCGAATGGAAGAGTCAGGCAGGGTTAGATCTTTTACTTTGCTCCGCATTCTCAGTGGGTTTAGAGATGGTCCTCGTTGTAGGGTGTTGGAGATCAGGGAGACCCCCAGTGTCCATGGCCCCCACACCTGTGGACCAGTGTCCAGCTGGAGCCCCTGACCGACCGCAACGAATGGCTGGAGCCAAGGATGGACCTAGAGCATCCGCGATGCCAAGAGCATCATGAAACATAGAACGGTATGGCACAGGAACAGGCCCTTCAGCCCACAATATCTGTGCTGAGCATGATGCCAAGTTATGTCGTAAGTGATAGGAGCAGAATTAGGCCATTCGGTCCATCAAGTCTACTCCTCCATTCAATCATGGCTGATCTATCTCACCCCATTCTCAGTCTTCTCCCCATAACCCCTGACAAGGTAAACTAATCTCTGTCGGCAGTGATCCATATCCGTCCAATTAATGGTTCAATGGTTCTTTATTATCACATGTACCAAGGTATTGTGAGAATTACTTTTTTTTGCACACAGATGTGAGATTTTTGTCACACGTACATACAATCCCCAATTAAGTACCAAATGCATAGAAACAGCTCACTGAGTCCGTATGCAAGAGTCGCCAGGGTTTGGCACCATGGCTACTCCTTGCCTTCTGGCTGCATTTTTCACCTACCACCCTCATCTTTGGACACCCTGGGCATAGGGGAGAGGGTAGGGCTGAAGATGTCCTGGTTGGGTTTGCTCCTGGGCCTGGCCAAGCTGGCCATCCGTGGGTCAGGGCGCCAGGCGGTGGAGGGCTTTACCCGAGCCGGCTGCCTGCCCCTTTTCCGGGGATACGTCCGTGCCCCGGCGCAGTTAGAGAGGGAATACGCCCTGTCCACGGGCACCCTGAGGATGTACCGTGACCACTGGGCACCGCAGGGTGTTGAATGTAGCCTCAATAAGGATTGTATCATAGCTGTATAATAGTTTATTATGGATATATGTTTGTATTGTATTATGGTGGTGGTTTTGTTGTACTGTATATATATAATATATATTTTTTTTTAAATAATTTAATAAATTGTTTGATTAAAAAAAAACAAAAAACTGGTTTGGCACCATTTTTAGTTCCATAAAGCCATAAAGGCCCATTGTAGCAACCACCTCTGCCTGGATCATCCAGCAAACCGTCATCCCTCTCCTCACCCGGCCACCTTGAGCCTTTGTGCTCTGGGGGCACCTCTTGCAGCCCACCTTGAGGAGGCGGAAGATGAGACCCCCCCCCCACCCCCCCAATTCTTATTACCAACCCTTTGTCCAGCGTCTGCCACCATCACCATTCCCTGCACGTACCTATTTAAAAACCTCTTCAATGTCACTATTGCAAGGGTTCCCAACCTGGTGTAAATTTACCCCCAGGGGGTCGATTTGTTGATTCTGGATTTGTACATATTTTTTCTCATTGACTGACTGTGTTTGGTTCTGGTATACCCGTATCGTTCATCATTAGTTGTTCATAAATAAGTGAAGTAACATTGTTATGTGCTATTAAAGTTGCCAAGGGTAAACGGGGTGAAAAAGGCACCACCATCTCTAGACACCCAGCATTCTGTGTAATAAACCTTCCCGGTACATCTCCCTTCAATTTTGCCCCTCTCACTATAAACATTGGCCCCCAGTCTTGGGCATTTTCACCTTGGGGAGAAAGTATTCTGTCTACCCTATCTGTGCCTCTCATAATGTTATAT
>CM069156.1:25341572-25548894 GCA_035221665.1 Okamejei kenojei
GGATGAAGTCTCGGATGATCTTGTTCAGGTAGATCTCCAGGTCGCGGAAGATGATGTAGCCTTGCACGTTGCTAAGCCAGTCGCCCTCACAGCTCGGGGTCCTGAGCGAGTGGGAGACGTCAGGGGCATCCAGCACGGTGGAGTTCAGGGCTTGGATCTGCAC
The DNA here is from genome assembly GCA_035221665.1 of Okamejei kenojei. NCBI lineage: Eukaryota > Metazoa > Chordata > Chondrichthyes > Rajiformes > Rajidae > Okamejei > Okamejei kenojei. The sequence continues at coordinate 25,341,736 of CM069156.1, forward strand.
GGAGAGAGAGGGAGAGCAGAGGCTTGAGACAAGTGGCAAGGGCGAAGACGCAAGGAACTGCAGGTGTCATTACAGCGTCAGAGACCCGGGTTCAATGCTGACCACGGCTGCTGTCTGTACGGAGTTTGTACGTTCTCCCTGTGACATGCGTGGGTTTTCTCCAGGTGCTCTAGTTTCCTCCCACACTCCAAAGACGTGCATGTGTGTAGGTTAATTGGCTTGGCTAAATTGTAAATTGTCCCGTGTGTCTCTAGGGTAATGTTAGTGTGCGGGGGTCGGTAGGTGGTGCGGGCTCAGTGGGCTGAAGGCCCTGTTTCCATCCTGAATCTGTAAACTAAACTAAACATGTCGGAATCTGGAGCAAAACATGTAGGAATTGAGTGGGTCAGGCAGCATCTGTGGAGGGAACCGTCAGGCAGCAATTGGTTACCTTATAATGGTTTATAAAATCATGGGGGGCAAAGATAATATGCATGGTCACACTTTACCCCTGGGTAGCAACGTCCTAAACTAGAGGGCATGGTATTAAGATGAGAGGAGAAAGATTTTAAGGGGATCTGAGGGTAACATTTTCACACAGAGGGTGATTGGTACATGGAACGAGCTGCCAGAGGAAGCGGTAGAGATGGACACAATAATGAGTCAAGAGTGTTTAATTGTCATCTGTACTGACAATGGAACGATATAATTCTTATTTGCAGCTGCTTATTGGGCCTGTAAGTGTAATATATAGATGATATATAATAAACAAAAAAGGTCCAATAAATTAAATTAACCACAGTACTAGTGCAAAAATACCCAAGTCCTTAGTGGAACAAAAGAAAAGTCTGAAGTGGGGTCCTGACTAGAACCGTCACCTATCCATGTTCGGCCGAGATGCTGCCTGACCCACTGAGATACTCCAACACTTTGTATCATTTTTAGTAAATCAGCATCTGCAGTTCCTCGTACCCTAGATGAGGGCCGTGTCGTATAATGTTAATGTAGTGGACAACATTTAAACGTTATGTGGACAGAGAGATGGATAGGCAAGGTTTAGAGGGATAGGGTGGCATAGTGACATAGAGCTGCTGCCTCACAGCACCAGACTCAGAGGTTTGATCCTGACCACGGGTGCTGTCTAGGCGGGCTTTGTATATTCTCCTTATGACTACACGGGTTTTCTCCAGGTGCAGGTCTGGAGGTTAATTGGCTTCTGTAAATTGTCCCGAGTGTGTTGCACATGGAACCAATGCACGGTGACTGATGGCCAGCGTGAGCTGAAGGGCCTATTTCCATGCTGTATCTCTAAGCTAAGTTAAGTTCAGGATATGGGCCATATTCAGGCAAAAGGGGCTATGATAGACAGGCGCCTTAGCTGGCATGGATGATGTGGGCCGAAGGGCGTGTTTCAGCATGGGACGACTTTATGCAGAGTTTCCTACCTGTCCTCTGAGCTGGGAGATCAGGTCCCGGAGGTCCAGTGACATGGCTTCCATGGAGTGCACCAGAGTGGACACTGAGGGCTGGCTGAGCTCGTGGAACCGCTTGATTTCCACGTGGACCCAGAAGGCCTGCAGGTCCTTGCAGTCCAGCTTCAGGCGCTCATCATCCTGGAGAGAGGGAGAGAGGTGGTTAGGTGGTATCATGCCCGAGTAGCAATGGGAGGGAGGGTGGGGGAGGGTGCGGTGGCGGTGGGGAAGCACCGTACCTGCATGTCCACCCAGTAGGTGTAGCTCATCCGGCTGCTCGGGAGGCTGCTCAGTAACAGCGTATGGTCCTCGAACGACGGCATCCCAATCCGCACCTCCTTCTACAGAGAGAACGGTATTTGTCACACGGACCGAGCTACAGTGATATTCATTTTTGTGCACAGTTCAGTACAATTATCACTATACATTTAGATACATTTTAGATAAGCATCTCAGGTACAGTACACGTGTACAGCAGTAGTACACTCGGCAGTATACATTGTCGCCAGTTTGCCGTCATTATCAAGTCTGGAATTCTATTTGCTCAGTTCATCCGAATGAATCCGATAACTACAGGCCGGCGAACCTCGCACCTGTGTCAGGGAGGCCAGTGGAGAGCATTCCCTGGGATAACGTTCACTCGTAATTGGGAAGAGAATGGGATAATTAAAAATTAAAGAGGCTTCACCTCGACGGCTGGACCTGTCTTACCGACATGATGGATGTTTTTGAGGACACATGCAATCGAATGTGACTAGCTCAGTTTACCAGCTAGATTGGCATGGACAAGGTGGGCTAAAGGGCCTGTTTCCATGCTCTATAGTTGTATGACTGTTGGGATTCCTCACGGCTTGGTTTTGGAACAGCACTGCCCAAGACAGCAAGACATTGCAGAGTTGTGGCTGTAGCTCAGTCCATCACACAGACCAGCCTCCCTGCCATCGACTCCATCTGCACTATGCTGTCTCAGGAAAGCAGCATAATCCTGACCCCAGATCCCAATTATTCCCTCCTCCCGTCCTGTCAGGCAGAAGATACAAAAGCTTGAAAACACATCCCACCAGATTCAGTCCACTTTCACAAGGGAAGGGCGTATTCCTGATCTCCCAACCTACCTCGTTACCTCCCCTGCACTTTAAAAAAAAAAATCTGCACTTTCCTTGAAGCTTAGTTTAGTTTTGTTTAGAGATATAATGTGGAAACAGGCCCTTCAGCTCAACGAGTCCGTGCGACCAGCGACCCCGGCACATCAACACTATTCTACACACACGAGGGACAATCAAGCCAATTAAGCTACAAACCTGTACGTCTTTGGAGTGTGGAAGGAAACTGGGGCCCCCGGTGAGAATGCATAAACTCTGTACAGACAAGCAGCTGTAATCAGGATCTAATCCGGGTCCCTGGTGCTGTATGTTGTGTTACTGTGCTGCCCCTGTAGTTACTGTGCTGCCCCTGTACTGTGCTGCCCCTGTAGTTACTGTGCTGCCCCTGTGCATGCCCCTGTAGTTAGTTTCCTGTGCTGCCTTGCCTGTCTGCCACCTGCGCCCCAGTACTGTGCTGTTACTGTGCCCCTGGCTGCCCCTGTAGTTACTGTGGCTGCCCCTGTAGTTACTGTGTGCCCCATGTATTTACTGTGCTGCCCCTGTAGTTACTGTGCTGCCCCAGTTAACTGTGGCTGCTCCTTATTACTGTGCTGTTACTGTGCTGCCCCTGTAGTTACTGTGCTGCCCCTGTACTGTGCTGCCCCTGTAGTTACTGTGCTGCCCCTGTAGTTACTGTGCTGCCCCTGTAGTTACTGTGCTGCCCCTGTAGTTACTGTGCTGCCCCGTGTGCACCGTGTAGTTACTGTGCTGCCCCTGTAGTTACTGTGCTGCCCCTGTAGTTACTGTGCTGCCCCTGTAGTTACTGTGCTGCCCCTGTAGTTACTGTGCTGCCCCTGTACTTACTGTGCTGCCCCTGTAGTTACTGTGCTGCCCCTGTAGTTACTGTGCTGCCCCTGAAGATTGTTACTGTGCGCCCTGTAGTTACTGCTCCAGTTAGCTGGCCCCTGTTACTAGTGGCTTGCCCCTGTAGTTACTGGCTGCCCCTGTAGTACTGTGTGCCCCTGTTTACTGTGCTGTGTATCATACAGCCCCCTGTGATGCCCCTGTAGTTTACTGTCTGCCCTGTCACTGCCCCTGTAGTTACTGTGTGCCCTGAGTTTACTGTTACCCCCTGTAGTACTACTGTGCTGCCCCTGTAGTTACATTAGTGCTGTGATGCTGTAGTGTAGTGTGAGTAGTTACTTGCCCCTGTGTTATCTGCCCCTATATTACTGTGCTGCCCCTGTAGTTACTGGTGCTGATGTGACCCCTGAAGTTACGTGTGCTGCCCCTGTAGTTACTGTATTAACTGCTGCCCCCTGTACTTACTGTGCTCCCTGTACTGTATAACTGCTGCCCCTGTACGTGTCCCCCCGTAGTTAGCTCCCTGTAGTGGTCTTTACTGTGCTCCGCCTGCCCCTGCGTTACTGTACTGCCCCTGTGCTGTTTTACTGTGTGCTGCTGTAGTACTGTGCTGCCCCCAGTAGTTACTGTGCTGTCCCTGTAGTTACTGCCCCTGTACTGTTTTACTGTGCTGCCCCTGTACTATGTGCTGCCCGTTTTTTTAGTTACTGTGCTGTAGTTACCTGATGCCCCTGTAGTTAGTTACTGTGCTGCCCCTGTAGTTACTGTGCTGCCCCTGTGTGTCTGCCCCCTGGTGCTCGTGCTGCCCCTGTAGTTACTGTACTTTGATGCCTGTATTTACCTGTAGTTACTGTGCTGCCCCCTGTGATGCCCCTGTGTGCTGCCCCTGTACTCACTGTAACTGCTGTGTGCTGCCCTGTACTGCCCCGGTAGTTACTGTGCTGCCCCTGTACTGTAGTTACTGTGCTGCCCCTGTAGTTACTGTGCTGCCCCCGTAGTTACTGTGCTGTCCTGTGCTGCCCCTGTAGTTACTGTGCTGCCCCTAGTTACAGTGCTGCCTCCTGTACTGTAGTGTGGTGCGCCCCTACTGTGCTGCCCCTAGAGCCCCTGTACTGTGATGCTGTGCTGTGTAACTGTGCTGCCTGTATTACTGTGTGCCCTTGTACAGTGCTGGCCCCTGTAACTGCCCCTAGTAGTTACTGTGTACTGCCCCTGTACTGTAGTTACTGTGCTGTGATGCCCCCTGTACTGTGGCTGCCCGCTGTACTGTGCTGCTGTGAGTTACCCTGTGTTACTGCCCCTGTATCCCCTGTAGTTACTGTGCTACTGTACTTCTGTGATGCCCTGTACTGTGCTGCCCCTGTAGTTACTGTGCTGCCCCTGTAAGTTACTGTGCTGCCCCTGTGCTGCGCCCCTGTACTGTAGTTACTGAGCTGCCCCCTGTTACTGTGCTGCACCTGTAGTTTACCCTGTGCCGCCAGTGATGTGCCCCTGTAGTTACTGTGCTGCCCCTGTAGTTACTGGCTGCCCCTGTATTACTGTGCTGCCCTGTGTAGTACTGCCCCTGTACTGTGATGCCCCTGTAAAGTTACTGTGCTGCCCCCTGTTTACTGTGCGCCCCGTAGTTAGTTACTGTCTGCCCTGTAGTTACTGTGCTGCCCCATGTAAGTTTACTGTGCTGCACCTGTAGTTACTGTGCTGCCCCTGAGTATCCTGTGTTAACTGGCTGCCCCTGTAGTTACTGTGCTGCCCCTGTACTGTGCTGCCCCTGTAGTTACTGTGCTGCCCCTGTACTGTGCTGCCCCTGTAGTTACTGTGCTGCCCCTGTACTGTGCTGCCCCTGTAGTTACTGTGCTGCCCCTGTAGTTACTGTGCTGCCCCGTAGTTTACCTTAGTTACTGTGCTGCCCCTGTAGTTACTGTGCTGCCCCTGTAGTTACTGTGCTGCCCCTGTACTGTGATGCCCCTGTAGTTACTGTGCTGCCCCTGTACTGTGCTGCCCCTGTAGTTACTGTGCTGCCCCTGTAGTTACTGTGCTGCCCCTGTACTGTGCTGCCCCTGTAGTTACTGTGCTGCCCCTGCCCCTGTAGTTACTGTGCTGCCCCTGTAGTTACTGCCCCGTAGTACTGGTGCTGCCCCTGACTGTGCTGCCCCTGTACTGTGTGCTGCCCCTGTACTGTGCTGCCTCCTGTAGTTCGTGCTGCCCTGTACTGTGCTGCCCCTGTAGTTAATTGCTGCCCCTGTAGTTTACGTGTCTGCCCTGTAGTTACTGCGCCCTGTGTATGTGCTGTTACTGCTGCCCCGTACTTATTACTGCTGCCCCTTTAGTGTAGTTACTCTGCTGCCCCAGTAGTTCCTGTGCTGCCCCTGTAGTTACTATCTGGCTACTGTGCTGCTGCCCTGTACTGTGGCTGCCTGTAGTTACTGTGCTGCCCCTGTGCTGCCCCTGTAGTTACTGTGCTGCCCGTGTGTAGCCGCCTGTATTACTGTGGCTGCCCTGTGCTGCCCCTGCCCCTGTACTGTGCTGCCCCTGTAGTTACTGTGCTGCCAATGTAGTTTACAGTAGTTACTGCCCCTGTACCTGCCCCTGTACGTTACTTTAACTGTGCTGCCCCTGTAGTTTTTACTGTGCTGATCCCCTACTGGTGATGCCCCCTGATAGTTACTGTGTCTGCCCCTGTACGTGCTGCCCTGTACTGTGCTGCCCCTGATAGATACTGTTGCTGCCCCTGTAAAGTTACTGTGCTGACCCTGTACTGTGCTGCCCCTGTAGTTACTGTGCTGACCCCGTTGTAGATACTGTGGCTGCCCTGTAGTTCTGCCCCTGTAGTTACTGACCCTGCTGCCCCTGTGTTACTGCGTGCTGTGTACTTTTCTGCCCCTGTACTGGGCTGCCCCTTACTGTGCTGCCCCTGTAGGTACTGTGCAGCCCCTGTATTACTGTGCTGACGACCCTGTACTGTGGCCTGCCCCTGTACTGTGCTGCCCCTTAAACTACTGGTGTGGCTGCCCCTGTAGTTACTGTGGTCTGTGCTGAGGCAGCCCCTGTACTGTGATGCCCCTGTAGTTACCTGCTGCTGGCCCCTGTACTGTGCTGCCCCTGTAACTAGGTCGCTGCCCCTGTAGTTAACTGTAGCTGGCCCCTGTACTGTGCCCCTTTAATTACTGTGCTGCCCCTGTGTTACTTGTGCTGCCCCTGTACTGTGCTGCCCCTGTAGTTACTGTGCTGATTCCCCTTAGTATATACTAGTGCCTGCCCGGTACTGTGCTGGTTACTGTGCTGGCCCCCTGTATTTACGTGCTGCCCCTGTAGTTACCTGCCCCTGTTACTGTGTAGCTGCCCCTGTAAACTGTGCTGCCCTGTAGTACTGTGCTGCCCCTGTGTTTACTGTTGCTGCCCTGTACTGCTTGCCCCTGTAGTTACTGTGCTGCCCCTGTACTGTGTTGCCCTGTAGTTACTGTGCTGCCCCGTGTATCTGTGCTGCCCCTGTTACTGCTGGCCTCCTGTACTGTGATTGCCCCTGTAGTTTACTGTAGTTACTTGTGTGCCTGCCCCTGTAGTTAAGTTACTGTGCTGCCCCTACTGTGCTGCCCCTGTAGTTACTGTGCTGCCCCTGTAGTTACTGTGCTGCCCCTGTAGTTACTGTGCTGCCCCTGTAGTTACTGTGCTGCCCCTGTAGTTACTGTGCTGCCCCTGTAGTTACTGTGCTGCCCCTGTAGTGTAATGGCAGTAACACCATATTCCACAACCATAACCAATAACCATATTTTCTCCCGTGCTCTACCTGTTGTACCCATGTCCAGTATCTACCTGGATGGCACCCAACACAAAGCCATGCGCTGTATCTGCGTACACATGTACAATAATAAACCTGTGCCAGACAGGAGCTGTGGTGCTTACGTATTGGGTGATCAGCGCCTGCACATCCCGCAGGATTTTCCGGGAGAGGGCGGCGCTCTTGATGAATGCAGCCTGCATGCCGCGGGGAGCCGAGGGAGCTGTGGTGCTCAGCGTGGCGAGGGAGAGGATGAGGATGACGGAGGCAACGTTCATGGTGTGTCCTGGTGAGAGAGAGAGAGAGAGAGAGAGAGGCAGAGTTAGCATCAGGTTGGAGGACACGGGGCGATGCCCGTCAATGACCGGAACATGGCACCGGGTCGCCCCAACCCCGAACCCACCGAATGCCCGAGGGAGGGGCGGCGCCCGGGCCTCAGTCCAAGGGGCAGGAGGCAGAGGGGGCTGGGGAGGGGGGGGGTTCCTGGGCAAAGCTGCCGGGGGTAGGGTGAGTAGTGGTGGAGCAGGGGTGTGGGGTGTGCAGGAGGGGTGGAGCAGTAGTGTGCGAGAGAGGGTGGCGGGTATTGTGTGGGAAGTGGATGGACTACAGAGAGAGAGAGAGAGAGAGATGTGGGGGGATCAGAGGGGTCAAAGACTGGGCGATGTCTGAGGTTGGAGGGGTCAGAGGTTGGATGAGGTAGGTTGGGTGAGGTCAAAGGTTGGGCGAGGTCAGAGCGGTCAGACCCTACAGTCACTGAGGGGGTGCGGAGCAGGTTGGACAAGATGGATAGTAGACAAAAGTGCTGGAGAAACTCAGCGGGTGCAGCAGCATCTATGGAGCGAAGGAAATAGGCAGCGTTTCGATTTTCCAGCATCTGCAGTTCCTTCTTAAACAAATTCTTGGACAAGATGGGAGCAAGGTTGTGGGTCGTGGAGGGTTCCGGGAGGCGGAGTCTACCCCGGACACAGGCCATGGGTGTGGGGTTAGAGAAGACTCTCCCCGCTAGGGCAGGGGTGGACACCTCACCCCAGTGACGCCCCATGTCACGGTTTCTGAGCTGGTTGATGGACACACCGACTGGTGCAGTGTCTCCTCCGGTATGTCCATAAACCACACCCCGATGGGGAACCAACTCAACGGTGGAGGAAGTCAAACGGGGAAGGTCGGGAGTGGGAGTGGGGAGAACGCCAGGCAGGGATTTGGTCTGATAAACGCCACTGGGGGAAGGACTCTCTGACCACTCGCTAGCTGGGGAAAGTGGCTGTGGGTGTCTGCGTATGCGGTGGGGGTGGGAGAGAGGAGAAGCAACCCTTCACTCTCCTGAAATCCCTCATCATTCCCAATTGCGGGTTACACAAAATGCTGGAGAAACTCAGCGGGTGCAGCAGCATCTAAGGAGCGAAGGAGATAGGCGACGTTTCGGGTCGAGACCCTTCTTCATTCCCAATTGCTCCCGGATTGCCAAACCGTCACCACTTTGGTGATACCGTTCCCCTGGGTGAGGGGGATTACCCTGGAGCCCCACTCACCGGTCTGGTCTGGTCTTGCTGGAGTCTGGGTGCTGCTGGGTGCCCGGCTGGTGGCTGCTGTAGTCTGCGTGTGGGCCGTGCGAGCGGCAGCTTCCTATCACCCCGTGCTCCCCTGTGGTGTGAAGGAACCAGCAGCCCCATGCTCCCTTTTGTAGTGGCCGAACCTCCCATTTTCACAGAGAGGTTAAATTTTCTGAATTGCGCAAGATCTCCAGTTTCAGTTTTTTCTCGCTGTCTTCGGTATAGCGCGGTTTTCAGATTTGAGGAATCCCCAATAGACGATGTGAAAGCAACTGTTGCCGTTGCCCGGCTTGAATACCGCTTTCCCTTTCTCAGCTGCAGAGGAAGCCCAGGCTTTCCCCCAACACCCTCCCCCCTCAGCTGCCACTCGATACCCAGTCACGGGCCTCGCCCACTGGGAGGGCCAGAGCTGCCCTGTCTCACCCCTCCTGCACGCCCCCCCCCCCACCTCCTTCGGGCATCCCCACCGTCCTCCCTCCACCCTCATTCTGTGCATAGAAAGTAGAACAGAACAGCACAGGAACAGGCCATTCGGCCCACAATGTCCGTGCCAAGCATAATGCCAAGTTAAACCAATCTCCTCTGCCTGCACGTAATCTATATCCCTCCATATCCATGTGCCTGTGTAAAAAACCCTTAAAATCTGCCTCCTCACCACACCCCGGGCAGCACATTCCAGGCACCCAGCACTCTGTGTAAAACAATTGCCCGCTCATCTCCTTTAAACTTTGCCCCTCTCCGATTGAAGCTACTGTGTGCCCTCCAGTCTTTAACATTTCCACCCTGGGGTAAAGGTTCTGAGTGTCTGGTCTATCTAGGCCTCTCAATTTTATATCCTTCCATCAACTTCCAATGCTCTAGAGAAAACAATCCATGTTGAACATTGAATTTTCTCAATTCTGTTAACCCTTGCTGTCTCCTCCCCTTCCCACCTCTCCCTCAGCCCTCGGGCCCTGGCATTCCCTCTATCTCTATCTCCCTCCCCCACCCTAGTCGCACCAGCTTCTCATTTTCACACCACAAACAGCTTACAATGGCTTGTTCCCTTTATCATCGATACTTTTTTGCATATCTTTCATTCATTGTTCCTTATCTCTCCACATCACTGTCTATATCTCTCGTTTCCCTGATCCCTGACCAGTCTGAAGAGGGTCTCGACCCGAAACGTCGCCCATCTCCTTCGCTCCTTAGATGCTGCTGCACCCGCTGAGTTTCTCCAGCTTTTTGTGTACCCTCGATCCTCCAGCATCTGCAGTTCCTTCTTTAACAACATGTTAGTCCACGTCTCCCTGTTGCTAATACTCTCTAATCCAGGCAGCATTCCAGTAAAACCCCTCGGCACCCGCTCCAAAGCCTCCACATCCTTCTTGTTATGGGACGACCAGAACTGCATGCGATATTTCAAACGCAGCCTATCTAAAGTTTATCAAAGCTGCAAAAAGATGTTCTAGTTCTCTTCCTTCCTCCCCGTCCCCCCCCCCCCCCCCCTCTAGCAAACAAACTCACTATCTCCTCATGGCCACCGCGGGTGGGTGGCCTGAATGTTTAATGCAGAACAGGAGAGGGGTGTCTCTCTGTAGCAGCTTTGCAGGCATCCCTCACCATGGAGAATCTAGTCATCTTGCGGACGAAGAACTACAACACCACTCTCGACCCCCCCCCCCCCCCCCTCATTACCACGTCAGGACTTGCCAAACCCCCACCACATCGTCTGGGGAGCGGGGAAGATGCTCCTGTCACGGTCGAGATTGTGGGATGCGGCTTCAAGTTAGCAGCAGCTCGATCCAAGGATTCCTGACCCAACGTTATTTAAAGAATAATCACTGCTTCCACTCGTTTTAACCCCACGGACACCTGCTTCATCGGCTCCAGTACAGAGGGGGGAAGGTCGCGAGTTGGGGGGGGGGGGGGGGGGGGGGTCTCCCTGTCCGTCTGCTCCTGGGCCTGGCCAAGATGACCATTTGCGGGTCTGGGCAGCGGGTCGTCGGCTCTGCCCCTTTCCCGGGCCCGTGTCCGTGCCCGCGTGTCCCTGGAGCGGGAACACGCGGTGTCCACGGGGACTCTGGAGACCTTCCGTGAACGCTGGCCGCCGCGGGAGGTTGAGTTTGTTGATAAAGTTGGCGTTATATTAATTTGATAATCGTTTGTTTGTAAAACTGTCAACATCGACAGCCTTTGATTGTGTTAATTTGTATATTTATTTTTTTTGAACAAAAGTATTTGTATAATTTAAAAACATGATCTGTAACATGCCGACTCTGGTACATGTGTGTGAGCTGAAGTGCTCTGAACCCTAACCTCAACACACCTTTTAACTCACCCTAACTTACCCGCACACTCCTGACTCATTCTGGAATCGGCAGCGGGTAGTGCCGATGAATGGGCGCATATCTCACCCTTCCAACTCTGTCTAAACTCCTGTCTTTGTCGTTTCATTTGGGATTTCCCCTCGGCCCCTCTTATCCCCCCCCCACCTCCCTGCCCAACCCCCCCAACCCTGGGTAATGACCTCTCCTTGTGAAAAAGCCCCAGATATTCCAAGTCTCAGAGTCTTTTCTCAGAACAAGGGCAGTTTGTAGTGAAATCGCAGCGTCAAGTTGAGAGATGATTGTCTCTCTTGATACTTCGATGACAAAAGGGTTGCTCCCAGAGATTTCTCAGTCTCAGTCTTCCAGTCGGTGTCCCCCTAACCAGGGCTTCCCCACACCCCTCCCGGAAGGCAGTAAGCGAAGACCAACGCTCTTTGCACTCATACCGCAGCTCTGACACTTCCTCTTTATCCGAAACTATCTCGGCAGTCTCAGAAAATCAGCCATTTCATTTTCAAGTCACCCTGCTTGTGGCTTGCTGTCACACGGCCACAGCAACGGCATCTCCACCCCCAGCCAGTGAGGAGCGGGTCCAGTGCCCCTGTGTTTCTGATCATTTATTGTATTATTGATTACTGTGTATTTATTTGTTGCGTTGTATTAATGGGCCTGCAAAATCCGCATCAAGTAAGAATTTCATTAAGACACAAGAAGGTACAGATGCTAGAATATTGAACTAATATTGCGGAGGTGCTGGAGGAACTCAGCAGGTCAGGCAGCATTTGTGGAGGGTGGATACAAGGAACTGCAGTTGCAGGTTTACAAAAAAAGACACAAAGTGCTGGAATAACACAATGGGCCAGGCAACATCTCTGGTGAACATGGATTGAGGTGTCCCATCTGCACCTATCCATGTCCTCCAGAGATGCTGCCTAACCCGCCGAGTTACTCCAGCACTTTGTGCTTTTCTCTGTGGAGGAAATGGACAGGTGACGTTTTGGGCCGGGATCCTTCTGCATGGTGAAAAAATCTGGATAAGAGAGGTGGGAGCAGGACAAAGCCTGGCAAGGTCGATACAGATGAAGGGGGGGGGGGGGGGGGGGGGGGTACACACAATGCTGGAGTAACTCGGCGGGTTAGGCAGCATCTATGGAGCGAGGGAGATGGGTAACGTTTTGGGCCGAAACCCTTCAGTCTTACGATGGAGGTGGCCTAGGACAGAAAGTTCAGCGTGCGACTGGGAGGGGGAATTAAAATGGTTAGCAACTGGGAGATCCAGGAAGCCTTGGCAGACAGAGCGAAGTGTCTGGTGAAACAGTCTACAGGGGGCCAAGTAGACTCGATGTGCCGAATGGCCTAATCTTGTCCTGTAACATAAACGTATGAACTAATAAAGTGTGCAAAAATAATAACAAGATCATGTTTTATGTCAAATTAAAATACGTATGAACCTCTGAATGAAAATCTCAAAGAACATTGTGGGTTGAACATCTAGTTTCATTTACAGACTCTAGTCTGCATTATAACTGTCGAAAATACCCCAGGACCTCCAAATCAAAAGTTGCATTTTTCATTTTCAAATGCATGGTTTTATGAAGAGGGGCAGTTTCAGTAGAGTTTGTGGGTGGTGCTGAGACCAGTACGACTATAAACCTGACCCTGGGGAGCAGGAGGCTGCACTGTGTCCGTCGCACTTCTGGGTGAAGGAGTGAGGTCGCTAGGTGAGTGTACAATCTCAGTCTGTGTGTGAACTGACACTGGAGTGGCGTTGGGTTCATCTGGCCCCTCACTCTCCTCTCAGGGGGGGGGGGGGGGGGGGGGGTCTTCAACTCCACTCCTGCGGATTTGCCAAGCCTATACCCCACCAACCCCACCATGATTGTCAGCCAGCCGTGTCCTAGACTCCTCGTATACAGCACACAGGAGGAGGCCACTCGCCCCATTGTACGCTGGCCACCATATGCGGGCCCTGGGTTATTTCCCCCTCCCACCTCTTGCTTTGCAGCCCGGTGGGTTGACTCTCTTCCAGTTGGGCGGCATGTTTGGGCAGCAGTAGAGCTGCTGCCTTACAGCACCAGGGACCCGGGTTCAATCCTGACTACAGGTGCTGTCTGTGTGGAGTTTGTCTGTTCTCCCCGTGACCCGCGTAGGTTTTTATCGGGGTGCTCTTGTTTCCTTCCACACTCCAAAGATTAATCGGTTAATTGGCTTCGGTAAAATTGTAAATTGTCCCAAGTGTGTGTAGGGTAGTGCTCGTTTGCGGTGTGATCACTCGTCGGCACGGATTTTGTGGGCCGAAGGGCCGGTTTCCTTGCTGTATCTCTAAAGTAAAGTCTAGCCTGTTTCACTGCGGGAAGGTGTCTACCCTCTGAGATTGAGATCCTCACCTCCAGTACTTGTTGATTCCGAGGAAGGGCCCCAACTGGAACTGTCACCTGCCCATGTTCTCCAGAGATGCTGACTGACCTGCTGAGCTGCCACTGAGTTACTCCAGCACTTTGTGTCTTTTTTTTTGCCATCCACCATCTGCAGTTCCTTTGTGTCAAAATAATATTATTTAATCAGCATCCATCTCATCCACCTCCCAATTGACTTACCCACCGCCCCTGATCCTGATCTCTCTGCTGAGGCGAGCTGGTCCGCACCCCTCGCCTTGGCCACGACGCCCACATCCTCACACAGTGCAGGTAAACACTCTCCCTCTCTCTCTCACACACCACAACGTGCTTGAGCCGGTTCACGGGCTCGCCAGCCGCCTGTCACTTCTGGCCGTGTTCCATTTGTACATGCAAGTTTTCTACTACATTTGTACACGTTTTGGCTACATTTTAGCCCCACACTCCTGATATTTTGGCACCCGAGACAGAGGGGAGAGGGTCGTTAGGGAGGGGGAGGGACGATCTCCCTGTCCGTCTGCTCCTGGGCCTGGCCAAGATGACCATTTGCGGGTCTGGGCAGCGGGTAGTCGGCTGCCTGCCCCTTTCCCGGGCCCGGGTCCGTGCCCGCGTGTCCCTGGAGCGGGAACACGCGGTGTCCACGGGGACTCTGGAGACCTTCCGTGAACGCTGGTCGCCGCGGGAGGTCGAGTGTTTTGATGATAAAGTTGGCGTTATATTAATTTGATAATCGTTTGTTTGTAAAACTGTCAACATAGGCAGCCTTTGATTGTGCTAATTTCTATATTCATTTTTATTTTTTGAATAAAAGTATTTGTATTTTTTTTTAAGGCACAAAGTGCTGGAGGAGCTCAGCGGGTCAGCCAGCATCTGTGGAAGGAGGGCGTTTTGGGTCCGGTTCCTCCTTCAGACGCCGCCTGTGTCAGCTCCCTCCAGCACCACGTGTGTTTTTAGCTCAGGGTTTCAGCATCTGCAATATCCCCCGTCTTCCCTGTCTCCCTTCTTCCCGAGAACACGTTCCCAGCCCGGATGGTCCCCCTCACTCTGCGGTCTCCCAACCCCACCCCTGGTCTCCCCCACCACCTCCATCCCTCCCTCCCACAGCGTTTCCCTGACCCGTGCACCCGGCCTAACGAACCTTTGTGGACATTTCAGGTGAGACAGATGGCGAGACTTCTGCTCCTGGTTCTCTCCGTTACTCTCCTTGTTCCGTCGACCGCGGATCCCAACTCCTACGGCGTCCCTTTCCAGAGGAGCCTCAACCTCTCCATGAAGATCTTGCGGGACGTTCGAGACCTGCTGTCGACTTATGTAAGAACCGCGGTTACCGTGGCCGTCAGAGTGGGGGGTTTAAAGCCTGGCGTCCTGGGACCGATCTGGTGGGACCGAGCCCGGGCAGTCGGGGAGAGGGCAGCGTGCATCAGGGCGAGGGAGAAGATGGACAAAGAACGGCGGCGCAGCGGGTAGAGCCACTGCTCACAGCGCCAGAGTCCCGGGTTTGAATCTGACCTCGGGTGCTATCTGTGTGGAGTTTGCACGTTCTCCCCGTGACCGCATGGGATTCCCCCGGGTGCTCCGGTTTCCTCCCACATCACAAAAATGTACGGGTTTGGTGCGTATGGGGGGGGGGGGGGGGGGGGGGGGGGTTAGGTGCGGGGAGAGGTGGGAGAAGAAGATGGGAGGAGGGGAGGTGGGAGGTGGGGGAGGGGGCAGGTGGAAGGGGGGTAGATGCGATGAGAGGTGGGGAGGAGAGAGGTGTGTGGGGGGGAGAAGAGATGTGGGGAGAAGTGGGGAGAGATGGGGAGAGGTGAGGGAGAGAGATGGGGTGGGGAAGGGTAGATAGGATAAAGGGGGGAGGAGAGGGGGAAGGTGGGGGGGGGGGGGGGGGAGAGAGTGGGGAAGGGGGCGGTGGGAGAGGGGGAAGAGGTGGGGCTGGGCAGGAGGGGGGGGGACTTTCCTTCTCACCAGGTGCCGCCTTCTGTTTAGAAACAAGAGAGGATGGGGAACGTCGCCTTCGAAGACTACAGCGTGGACCTGAGAAGTTTGCCCCGTTCCCGTAACGTCTATAGCCACTGGCTGCAGATGCAGGTAATCCTGGCTCCTCACTCCCTTCATCCCTGTTCAATGCAGACCCCCCCCCCTCCCCTCATACGGCGGCGGACCCTTACCGTGCCCGTTTTAGTGAGGCCGAAGTCCGGGGGTGGGGGGTCCGTAAGGTGGGTGTCCGGGAGGCTGGAGTCCGGATGAGCGAGCTGTATGATCCATACAAACTGCTGGAGTAACTCAACGGGCCGGGCACCATCTTTAGTTTCGAGATACAACATAGAAACAGGCCGTTCGGCTCTCCCAGTCCACGCCGACCAGCGATCACCCCGTATACTAACACTAACACTGTTGTACACACTGGGGACTATTTACATTTTTTGACCTGCAAACCGGAGCGTCTTTGGAATGTGGGAGGAAACTGAAGCACCCGGAGAAAACCCACGCGGTCACAGGGAGAATATACCTGTCCACAGTCAGGGTCTCTGGTGCTGTAAGGCAGCAACTCTACTGCTGCGCCAGCGTGCCTCGCCCCTCTGCATCCCTGGAAAATATGGATAGGTGACGTTTCGGGCCGGGAGCCTGGGGATTCAGGAGCACCCGTGGACCGGGAGGATGTCTCTGACCGGGGACATATCCAGTCCCCTCGGTACTTCAGTGGAGCACCTGCCCGCGGCTTCCTCCACTGTTACACTCTCTTGCTCACTCCCTCACTCCCTCACTCACTCACTCACTCACTCACTCACTCACTCACTCACTCACTCACTCACTCACTCCCTCACTCCCTCACTCCCTCCCTCACTCACTCCCTCACTCCCAGCCCTTGGCCCACTACACCAACACCGATCCCATCACCTCAGCTGATGCCCTCACTCCCTGGTCACTTCCCTACCCCAACCCCCTCCCCCAAAGCACCAATACCACAGGTTAACCGCCCCCTCCCCCCTTCTCCCATCCTGCCGGTATACCCCTTCTCCGCCCCTTCCATTATGCCCAGTTTCATTATAGTAGAAGTTAATACAAATAATTAGAGACATAGATAGGATACACCCCCCCCCCCCCCCCCCCTCCCAGTCCTCCTTGGCCTGACCACCTGCCCAGCCCCCACCAACCCCCTCACGGTGGATTCACTCTTCCCCAGGACTTGGAGAGGCTGCTACAGAACGCCGAGGACCTGCACATCTTCTGGGTCCATGTGGACTTCAAGCGGGTGGACGAGATGGGCGAGTGCCGGCAGTGTGCGCTCAGCAAGTCCCTGGAGATCATCTCCCTCGACCTCAGGGACCTCCTTGCACAGCTCAGCTCTCAGGTACGGGGAACAGGTCAGCCACGGGTCAGGGACAAGCAGAGGTGGGGACGGGTCAGGGGACGGTTCGAGGGATGAGGGGACCCGTCAGGAGATGGGTGAGGGGACTGGTCAGGTAATGGGTCAGGGGACGGGTCGACGAGACAATAGGACCGATCAGGGGATGGGTGAGGGGTCTGGTGAGAGACGGGTAAGGGACGGGGTACGGCTCAGGGGACAGGGCAAGGGGGTGGGCGAGGAGATGGGCGAGGGGAGGGGTCGGGGACAAGGGAACAGGTCAGGGACAGTATTGATTTGCCCGGTATCTTTAATTGGAAGACCGTAGCTTTCGGAAAATATGCTTACCTTCATCAGTCAGGGCATTGACTCGGGAAGTCGTGTTACATCTCGATAAAACTTTGGTTAAGCTGCATTTAGACTATTGTGTGCAGTTCTGGGCACCACATTACGGGAAGGATGTGGGGGAAATTACTTTTACACAAAAAAAGACGGATATGATAGAGATGTTTTAGTTAGGCACATGGATACACAGAGTGGGGGGAGGTAGATGAGATTAGTTTAACTTGGCATCATGTTTGCCGAAGAGCCTGCTCCTGTACTGTCATGTTCCATGCGCTCATGAAGCCCCTTCCTTCCCTCCCTCCCACACTCCCCACGTCCTCCCCACCTCCCTCCCCTCCCCTCGCCCTCCCCACCCCCCGCTCTGTCGCTGCCGCCGTTAAGCTGGAACCTTTGCCTTTGCAGATCGTGGGCCTGAAGAGCAGCCCGCCCGAGCCAGTGGACTTCAGCCTTCCTGTCAGCTGCCCCATCGCCACCAACAAGTGGCTCAGCCATCTGCAGGCCTACCTCATCTTCAGGGACCTGGAGATCTACCTGAACAAGGTGGTCCGAGACTACACCCTCCTCAACGCCAAGTACCCGGGCTGAGTTGCAGCTCTCTCGGGGCGCGGCTAAACCCATTGCTTGCCATGAGTTGAAGTGCCAACCTACACTGCAATGCTATGTTGATGTCGTCTCATTGAAGCAAAAACATTCTGTGTGTTCGGACAATCAAATGCTGCACTTTTCCTTTTTCTCTCTTTTTGCTTATATTATTTTTTTATTATTTCATTCAAAAACAAGAAGTTGTATATGAAATGTATTATATTATTCTTAATGCACCCTATTGTATATGACCTCTAATAAAAACATTATTTAAAAAATAAATGCTGCACTGATTAAACGTGTTTCTCTTTACCATATCCTCGGTGTGTCTGGGTATTCCCAGCCACAGCCCAGCTACAGGCCTGCCACACTGGCGAGGGAGGTTGGCCACAGTCAGTCCCGAAACCAGATTTGGTTCCGTTCAGGAAGAAACTGCAGATGCTGGAGAATCGAGGGTTACACAAAAAGCTGGAGAAACTCAGCGGGTGCAGCAGCATCTAAGGAGCGAAGGAGATAGGCGACGTTTCGGGTCGAGAAAAACGTCGCCTATCTCCTTCGCTCCTTAGATGCTGTTGCACCCGCTGAGTTTCTCCAGCTTTTTGTGTAACCCTTGGTTCCGTTCAGTCTAGTTTAATTTATTGTCACGTACACCGTGATACAGCGTGAAGCTCGTGTTGCGTGCTCACCTGTCAGCGGAAAGGCAATACAAAAATTATAATCGAGCCATTTGGGGTGAAAGAAAGAGCGTTCACGTCGCGGCCCTGCCTCCACCAATCTTTCCCCCACCGCGCGCAAGAGACGACAAGGCAGACACCACTGTGTGCAGATGCCAAGAAGTGTGTTCAGCTCTTCTAATCTTCTGTGTGGACTCGATAAGAAGAAGTTCGAACCATTCACGCTGTATAGATACATGATGAGGGAATAACGTTTAGTGGAAGGTAAAGCCAGCAAAGTCCGATCAAGGATAGTCCGAGGGTCATCAATGATGTATATAGTAGTTCAGGACTGCTCTCTGGTTGTGGTGGGATGATTCAGTTGCCTGATAACAGCTGGGAAGAAACTGTCCCTGAATCTGGAGGTGTGCGTTTCCACACTTCTATACATTTTGCCTGATGGGAAGAGGGAATGGCCATGGTTGGATCTGAGTATGCTGCTGGCTTTCCCTCTTACAGGTTTGTAGGTTAATTGGGAGCAACGAGCGGAGCGGAGAACTGGGTGGGAGCGTGGGGCAACGGGCTCACCACAGACTGGGCAAGGACGAGACTGCAGGAAAGTCCGACTGAGAGTGAAACCTCAAAAACAAAGACACTGAAACACAATCCAGTTTTTATCGAAATCATGTGAACAACCGCTGTGTTTCATAACAATGTTAAACAGTGGATGTGAAATAGAGGAAGTGGTAATGGCGAACCTCCCAGCGAGAGATCAGTGTGTCACTGGGCATTGGCTGGGTCCGGTACAGCAGGGAGCCACTCCTCACTCCCCCCACAACCTGGGGCAGACTGATCAATGCCATCTGCTCAAGGGCGCACACGCACACGCACACACACACGCGCGCACACACACGGGCACGCGCGCACACGCACACGCGCGCACACACACACACACACACACGCGCGCGCACGCACACACACACGCGCACACACACACACACGCGCACACACACACACACACGCGCGCGCACACACACGGGCACGCGCGCACACGCGCTCACACACACGCGCACGCTCTCACACGCACACACAAGCGCACGCACACACACACACGCGGACACGCGCACGCACACACGCACACACCCACAGACAAACATACAGACAGACACACACGCAGGCACAGACACACGCACACAGACTCATAGACACACGCACAGACACACAGACACACTAACGCACACATAGACACACACACGTGCACATACACACACGTGCATACACATACAAAATCACATACTCACGTACATAAACACACATGCAATTGCACGCACGGGCACTCACACTATTGCAGACATGCACCCACAGACACTCACATACACACTCACACTATTGCAGGCACGCACACACAGACACTCACATACACACTCACACTATTGCAGACATGCACCCACAGACACTCACATACACACTCACACTATTGCAGGCATGCACACACAGACACTCACATACAGAGGCATTCATGTTTACAGTGGACAGAGGGCGAGACTGTGTCCTTGTCGCTGACACAGATCTTGCCTTAAAAGATACAGCGTGGAAACAGGCCCTTTGGCCCATCGAATCCACACCGGCCATCGATCACACGTGCACACAAGTTCTATGATATTCCACTTGAGTATCTACTCCCCATACACGAGGGCCGATATACAGTTAACCCACAAACATGGTCGTCTTTCGGATGTGGGATAGACACAAAATGTTGGAGTAAACAGCGATTCGAAACGTCACAAATTCCTCCTCTCCAGAGATGCTGCCTGTCCCGCTGAGCTACTCCAGTATTTTGTGTCTATATTCCATTTAAATCAGCATCTGCAGTTCTTTCCTGTACATTTCGGATGTGGGAGGTCCACTATTAAGGTTCCTGCACAGAGAGAGCGCCGCGCTGTGGGAGGGGCGGTGAGGGAGCGCCGCGCTGTGGGAGGGGCGGTGAGGGAGCGCCGCGCTGTGGGAGGGGCGGTGAGGGAGCGCCGCGCTGTGGGAGGGGCGGTGAGGGAGCGCTGCCTGTGGGAGGGGCGGTGAGGGAGCGCTGCCTGTGGGAGGGGCGGTGAGGGAGCGCCGCGCTGTGGGAGGGGCGGTGAGGGAGCGCCGCGCTGGGGGAGGGGCGGTGAGGGAGCGCCGCGCTGTGGGAGGGGCGGTAAGGGAGCGCCGCGCTGTGGGAGGCGTTGAGGGAGCGCCGCGCTGTGGGAGGGGCGGTGAGGGAGCGCCGCGCTGTGGGAGGGGCGGTGAGGGAGCGCCGCGCTGAGGGAGGGGAAGTGTATTTCGCCCACTGACCTACTCTGACCTTCTCTACTCCTCCCTCGGTGGGGTGGGGTGGTGGTTAGGTGGGGGGGGGGAGGAGGTTAGGTGGAGGGGGAGGGGGTTAGGTAGGGGGGAGGGGGTTAGGTGGGGGAGGGGGGTTAGGTGGGGGGGAGGTTAAGGGGAGGATGTTAGGTGGGGTGGGGGTGGGGTCGGTTTTGGGTTGCCGTGCCCCCGCCGGGCTCTCACCCCCTCCGCCTGCCCCCACCGCCCCCAGCCCGGCCCCTCCCTCCGCCACGGTGGCCACCAGTTTGCGGAGCACGGGGGTGGTGGGGATGAGGGGCTTCTTGCTGAGGGTGCCGCAGGGCGAGGAGGGGGCGCCCGGGGGGGAGGGAGAGCCCGGGGCCCGGGTGCCCCGCTCCAGCCTGGGGCTGCCGCGCTGCCGCTGGAAGCTGCCGAAGCGCTTCAGCATTGCCTGCACCGTCCCGGTCACCACCCCGTCGACCGGGACCCGCGACCAGCCTCTGGCGGAGCCCCCGCACCCACCCGGGGCGGCTGCAACCGCGCCCTGCCTCACCCTCCCGGCGCTGGGGGAGGGAGAGGGGACACTGGAGGAGGAGGGATCTCGGGGAGAGGAGGGCTCCGGACTAGAAGGGTCCTGGGGAGAGCAGGGGTCCCGAGAGTAGAGGTTCTCCTGGGGAGAGGGGTCCCGGGGAGAGGGGGTCTCCGCCGCGGGGAGCAGCCGGCTCAGTCTCCACGACAGTTTCCTCTTCCTCGGGGGCTGCGCTGCCGGCTCCTCCCCGCTGGGCGCCACCGACGTCCGGCGCTGCCCCGGGGTGAACCTGGTGCCTTCGGCGAAGGAGACGGACGGCCGCTTGGCTTTGGCGATGCTGGAGGTGCGGGGGATGGGCGTCGGATCCCAGCCGTCCGCCGGCAGGTAGTTACAGCGGGAGCTCATCTCCTGGAAGCCGCCGCCTGCCGTGCGGGGGACTCCATCTGTGAGGGGGCAGAGGCGCAGAGGGTCAACTCCATCCCCTGCCCCACCCCCAACATTCTCCCGTCCCTTACCCCTACCCCCTACCCACACACCTGCCGCCACCCACTGCATTGCCCCGTCCCCACCCCCAGCTCGCACCCGGGGTACAGTCCCCGAAGATGCCAGGGAAGGGACGTGGAAGGGAGGGAGGGTCTGGGGTGGTGGTGTTGGGGGAGGGCGTGGGGGTTAGGAGGCGAGGGCAGATGGAGTTAACGGATGGGGAGTTGGAGGGGGGGCATGGAGTTAACGGGCGGTGAGAGGGCAGGGGGCAAGAGCGAGGGGCGAGGGGACGGAAAGGAGAGGAGTCGGGGAAGAGGAGAGGGAATAGAGAGGGAGGGGATAGGGCAGGAGAGGGGATAGGGCAGGAGAGGGGATAGGGCAGGAGAGGGGATAGGGCAGGAGAGGGGATAGGGCAGGAGAGAGTAAGGGGGAGGAGTGAGGAGAGGAGACGGTTGAGGGAGGGGCAAGGGAAGTTTCGTGGTGGTCTTGTGAGCTCCTGCCCCGGCGTTGCCTCTCCCCGACCCCTCACCTTCCAGCGTAGGGGTACAGTAGACGGGTCTATCGTCATCCGTCTCGAAGGAGGAGAAGGACGCGGAGTCCCAGGCGGCGGAGGGCGAGTCGATGAAGCTGCAGTTGAAGCTGACGTCGGCATCGTGGTGCAGGACTGGGGGAGGTGAGGCACCGTTACACTCCCTCAGACACGCACGCCGCAACCGGCCCTCTCACCCCCCACCCTTCCCGACCCCTCCCCTCTCACTCACCACCCCTCCACCCCCTGCCCACCCTCCCCTCTCACTCACCACCCTCCCCTTCCACTCCTCCCCTCCACCCCCTCACCACCCCTCCCCTTTCACCACCCCTCCCCTTCCACCCTCCCCTCCTCCCTCGCTCCCCATCCCCTCCCATGCCCAACTCCACCTTCCCACACTGCCGCACTTTTCCACCGCCCCTCCGGTGCCAAGTCAATATTGTCCAATGCCCGCCCGGGATGATTCATCTCATCCAATGTAACAGGTACCCGGCCTTTCCAGTTTATGAATGGTCACAAAGGTTTTTTACACATATGCACCTTGACCTGATGTGTTTTCCAGGATTCCCTGCCTCATTTCAGATTGGTCCTCATTTAATTTAATTTCATTTCATCCTCATCTACCCCCTCCCCCCCCAACTCCATCGGCCAATCAACCCCTCCTCACCTGGAAACACCACTGGTCCAATCACAGCCCCCCATACCTGCACCCAATGTCCAACCACAGTCCAGGTGTTCCCACACCTGGACCAACCCATCCAATGGCGGCTCACCTGTGATTTTGGGCAGCTTCTGGTTGCCGAGGGAGAGGCAGGGGGCGGCGGTGCCCAGGTTTGCCAGCACCCCACGCACGTGGTGCTTCATCCTGGCCAGAGGTGCCCGATCTTCATCCACAGCCCTGCACACACAGCGTCTCAATATTTAATAAGAACCTGAGGGGTAGCATTTTCATGCAAAGGGCAGTGGGTGCATGGAACGAGCTGCCAGAGGATGACGTTGAGGCAGGTACTATCGCAACATTAAAGAAACATTTAGACAGGTACATGGGACATGGGAGGGATATGGGCCAAACACAGGCAGGCGGGACTAATGTAGCTGGGACATGTTGGCCGGTGTGGGCAAGTTGGGCCGAAGGATCTGTTTGCACGCTGTAAGTCTCTATGACTCAATTCGGGGATATATCGTAGGGGGGAGGGGGGAGGGGGAAGGGGAAATGATAAGAGGGTCTATAGTAAAGGTCGAGATTAAGAGAATGGAAAAGAAAGGAATTTAGCAGGAGAAATGGAGGAGTGGACAAAAAATTGCTGGAGAACACAGCGGAGGGGGAGGCAGCATCTACCGAGCGAAGGAATAGGCGACGTTTCGGGTCGAAACCCTTCTTCAGACTGATTATGGGGGGGGGGGGGGAAGCGGGAGGAAGAAAGGAAGAGATTGGAGCCTGAGGGCTGGGGGAGAGAGCTGAGAAGGGGAGGAGAAAGTAGGGACATTAGTCCTGAATTTGGAGAAGTCAATGTTCATACGCTGGGGGGTAAACTGCCCAAGCGAAATATGAGGTGCTGCTCCTCCAATTTACGGTGGGCCTCACTCTGGCCATGGATGAGGCCCAGCACAGAAAGGTCGGATTCGGAATGGGAGGGGGAGGTGAAGTGCTGAGCCACCGGGAGATCAGGTTGGTTATTGCGAACTGAGCGGAGGTTTACGGCGAAGCGATCCAAGCCTACGCTTGGTCTCACCGATGTAGAGCCCTGACACCTAGAGCAGCAGATGCAATAGATGAGGTTGGAGGAGGTGAAATGAAGAGTAGGATGTGTTTGGGAGTTGTACAAACAACAAGGGTCGAAGAGGGGTGGCACAGGACGGGCAGTCGCTGAGTTACAACAGGGATCCCTTCCTGAGGACTCTTTTGTTTTCCTTATCAAGGAGCTTTTATTCAGGGCCTGAGCCAGGGAGAGGTTGGACAGGCTAACACTTTATGGGGCGCAGGAGGCTGAGGGGTGATCTTCTGGAGGTGTATAACATCTTGAGGGGAATTGATAGGGTCTTTTCTCCAGAGTAGGAGAATCAAGAACTACAGGGCAGAGGTTAAAGATTTAATGGGAACTTGAAGGGTAACTCAGAGTTATATGTAAACGGGAAGAGCTGCAGGAACCAGGTAGACTAACACCATTTAAAGGACATTTGGATAGGTACATCAATAGGAACAGTTTAGGAACTGGGCCAAACACAGGCAAATGGCCGAGATCACCATAGACTGGGCATCTTGGTCAGCATGGACAATCGGGGCCGAAGGGCCAGTTTCCGTGCTGTACTGACTCCATCACACTATTCCATAGTCACAATCGACATAATGTAACAATAATCAGAACTGATTTTCTCTCCGTTTGCAAAAAAAACAACCATCGAATGACTCGAGTTGATGAGAGGCCCATTGTTGCTCAGAAGGCCTCCAAAGCCCCAGTGGGCACCGTGTGCTCCCTCTCCAGGGACACTGACACGGGTTTAAACCCAAAGAGGGGCAGACGGTCGGCTTGGGCAGAACCCTCGACTGCCCGGCGCCTGGAGCCGTGAATGGCCCCATCTTGGCCAGGCCCTGGAACAAACTGATCAAGAAACCCCGCGCTGTACCCGGTGACCAAAACGCTAATTGACCGAAACAGCTCAGAACCCAACTTAGTTTAGTTTAGAGATACAGCACGGAAACCGGCCCTTCGGCCCGTGTCGGCGCCGATCTGCGACCCCCCACACACCAACACTATCCCACACACACGCACTAGGGACAATTGTAATTTTACTAAAAGCCAATTAACCTACAAACCTGTACGTCTTTGGAGTGCGGTTGGAACCCGGAGCACCTGGAGAAAATCCATGCACGTCAAGGGGAGAACATGCACACTCCGTACAGACAGCACCCGTAGTCAGTATCGAACCCGGGTCTCTGGCGCGGTAAGGCAGCAACTCTACCGCTGCGCAGCCAAGTCGGAATTGGACAGAAACAGTACCTGGGAGGAGGCAGTGGAGACCGACACAGTGGATGCATCATCCATCATCTTCCAAAATTCAACTGATTCTCGGACGTTCCCCTGATACTTGGCGCTGGAGCGTGGCGGCTCTTTGTGTGCTGGTCAGAGAGCAGGATCTACTACCATCGCTCTGCTTCTTTAAATCTCCTTTACGGCGCTAAATCTAGACATCTATATTCTGTACTCTGTATCTTCCCCTCTGATCTACCTATTGTGCTGGAGTTTGTTTAGTTTGGTTTAGTTCAGAGAAACAGCGCAAACTAGTTCTATGTTGTCCCACTTTCACATCCCACACACTAGAAGCAATTTACAGATGCTAATTAACCTACAAACCCGCATGTCTGTGGGATGTGGCAAGAACACCAGAGCACCCGGAGGAAACCCACGCGGTCACCTGGAGAACGTACAAACTCTGTACAGACAGCACCTGAGGTCAGGCTCGAACCCGGGTCTCGGGCGCTTTGAGGCAGCAGATGTACCGCTGCGCCATCGTGCCGCCCCTGACTTGATTTACTGATGTGTATTGGAGACGTTGTGTGTATTACCTGATCGATGATATAGCAAGTTTATTACTATACCTCGGTGCACGTGACAATAATACACCGACACCTACCACCATACCATGATATGTCCCACCCAGTCCGGCCTCCCAGGGCCTCCCCTCCACCTCCAGGACCTGTTCCCCGAGTCTCCCCCCACGGTCACTACTCACCTGCCGGCTGGGGTCGTCCGAGTTACGTCCACAGCAGCAGCAGAGGGCACAGAGGAGGAGGAGGAGCAGGAGGAGAGGGAGCAGCACGGCAGCAGTCACCACCCCAGCCGTACCTGGGCATGCGGGGAGAGAGAAGAGCAGAGTCCGTGACCAGCGCCCCAGAACGGGGAGTGTCAGAGAGGGGACCCCGGGGGCGGGGGTGGCAGGGGATTAATCTTGGCGCAGTCACTTAACCAGGGAGAGGTGTGAGGATGGTCAGGCTACCATTGAGGATCGACTGGGAGAAACTGCACTGGTCCTGGTCCTTTCTCCCTCTCCCATTCATTCCTAGTCCCCTTTGTCGGGGTCAGTATCCAGGAGCAGAGTTCCTGTTGGGATTATCCCTCCTCTGGGACCCCATACAATGAGGGATACCTGGAAGCACCGGGATCTAATTCAATCCCAGTCTGGTGTGGGATACAGAAGATGATAGGAGCACTGGGATCAGTCCAATTACAATCCAAAGAGGGATATCTGGATGCACTGGGAACTAGCCAATCCCAATCCAGTGTGGGATACAGGAGAGAGATTGGAGCACCTGGATCTATTCAAATTCCAAATCCAAAGAGGGATTTGTGGAAGAGATGGGAGCACTGGGAAGAATCCTTCCCAATAGGGATATCTGGGAATAGTCCAATTCCAATCCAGGCTGGGATATAGGAGAGAGGTGGGAGACGAAAACAGTCCAATCCCAGAGGGATTTGGGGGGAGAGATGGGAGCACTGGGAACAATCCAATCCTAATCCAATGCGGGATAACTGGAAGCACTGGGATCCTGCCCAATCCCAATGTAATGTAGGATACGGGGAGACCTGTGACCAGGCCAGATCCCAGATACCAGGAAAACAAGGAGCAGGACCATCCCCCCTCCCGCAGCCGGCTTCAGGGCCACCCTGGGATGCGGACCCATTCCATCGCTGCAGGACCACTCACTGAGATGGCAGCGTCCGGTCACTTGGTGGCACAAAGTTCCCAGACAGCTGCACGCCGTCGAGCAGTTCACCCCGTGGGTTCCCGCCGGGCAACTGGAGTTACAGCTGGAAAACAACAACAACAACAACAACAGATTCAGGGAGCACCGGGAACAGGTGGGAAACTGGGCAGTGCGGGGAAGGCCATTCAGCCTATCACACCTGCCGAACTAGACACAGAGACCAGGGCTGATCTGATCTTGGCCCTGGCTGTACTCTTTGGCCGGTTCCCCTCCATTGGCTTGAAGGTCGGAGACAAAGGGTGGGGGGCAAGAGGTTGTTGTTCAAACGGGAGACCTGTAACAAGTGGTGTGCCCCAGGGATTAGTGCTGGGTCATTATTTATATTAACGATCTGGATGAGATTGTAGGTGGCATGGTTGGCAGATGACACCAACATTGGTGGTATGGTGGCCAGTGATGAAGATTATCTATGATTACAATGAGATCTTAATCACTTGGGCCAATCGGCAGAGGAATGGCAGATGGAGTTTAATTCAGATTAGCGAGGTGGCGCATTTTGGAAAGACCAACCAGGGCCAGACCCACGCAGTAATTGAATACTTTTGTTACTTTGTGGGTGCCCTTTACGTGGCGACTCTTTGTATACTTGTGTACTCTATGTAAAGCAAAGAATGCCACTGTACCAAGTACATGCAACAATAAAGTATCAATCAATCAAATTAAGTGGCAGCACCCTGGGGCATCTTATGGAACAGAGGGACCGAGTTCTATGGAAGTGGCGACACATGTTGATGGGGTGGTGAGGAAGGTGATTGGCATGCTGGCTTTCACCTGTCAGGGGACTGGGTACAGGAATTAGGAGGCTACGTTACAGCTGTACAAAACGTTGGTGTGGCCACATTCAGAGTACAGGAACCTCACCGTTTAACCCTGCTAGATTTACATGTATTTAGAATAGCGCGCTTGTCTAACGACTACGGAAGGTTAATGTATAGGCTCTTATTTTTGGAATAACACAGTCAAATTTATGCAAACTTACACATCAGCTTTCAAAGTTATCCTGTAGGACATCTTCTGTTTTGCATAACAGAAAGAAAACGCAAAGCTATTAAGCGATTAGACTGCGAGCAATTTTACTTCGGAGTCACGTGAGTGACTACGTGAAGACCCCGTCCAGCACGCATGCGCGATGCGCGGTCATTAGGGTAATTAGCGTTCATGCAGTGCACCCGCGACGGACGGGAGTTCAAGGCGCTCCCGCTACAAATTGAAAAGTCGGGCCGACAGGTAAGTTTTACCGTGGCCGTGTGTCTTTTCTCTGTGGTGCTTGTGTTCCAGGAAGAATGAGCAAAGCCAGAGGAAAGAAATCTACAGCTCGCCCCCGTTCGTCCTCCGTTGAGAAATGCTTTTGGAGGGGGGGAAAGAGGCGGCGGGGTATAACTACCGAGCCGGAGCCCAGCACCGCTAGTGCTGCCTGAGCAGCGGGCTGGAGGTACCTGCAGCCAGAAACCGGGCGGTAGTGTTCCGACGATTCGGATGAAGATGCCTCACCGCTCGAGAGCGACACAGGCAGCCGCCTAAGCCGCATGGAACGGCTTATGGAGCAATTGCTCCAGCGAGATCTGCTGAGAGAGCAGCAGCAGCCTCGCCAAGGGAGTTCAGGCACTCCCGCGTGCCTTTTACGGCACTGGACCATTGCTTCACCTTCTTTTGAAGGCAGCATTGGCGACCAGGTCTGGGCTGGTCAAGAGAGGGGTCACTGGCTGAAGATATCGGGAGTACGCAGGGTGTTACAGGATCAGGAAGAGCTGCTGGGTGTGGTCAACCGCTACGTGGCCAATCCATAAGCGGGTCGGCCATTAGAGCCGAAACTTGCAGCCAGCATTAACCACTGTCCTCAAAACCCCTACAAGAACAGGTGGTCAATGAGGCTCTTGAAACTATATACAGCCCCAGTAAATTGTACATCTTTGAATGTACCTGCTGTCAATAGCCAAATTTGGGGACATTTGGGGCAGAAACATCAGGAAACCTGGAGTGAAGCTCCAGAAGAATCCTTAAACTCCTGACTGCAGGAATAACATCTTATGCTGGGTCCATTGATGGTGCGGACATCTCCACAAATCAGCAAGACACATTAGCTCTGCTGTGCACCACTCAATTGCATAAACAATTTACGAAAGGAGATTATCAAGTCTGCCCTCAACCCTAAATTTGCGGGACTTTGCAAACACACGGGTTCAGAACCTCCTATCTGCTCTTTGGGAAAGACCTTCCACAAAAGGTGAAAAGACCTAGAGGAAGAATCCAAGACCTTTGGTCTCGTGAGGGCAGGTTTGGGACCGAGCAGACCTAACAAACCAGGCGGCAGTACCCCATGGCGTCCCACCAGTCGTCGACCACACTATGGGATGGTGAAAGCTCGGGGTCCGCAACCATTCCCCGGCTAAGCCTTTTTTTAGGCCAGGGCCCAGAGCGGACCCATGGAAAAATGCGCCACCCCAACAACATCAATATCAACCCTCTACAGCCCAGCAGACGCCTCATCGACCGGCGAAGAGGCAGAAGAAGCACCAATAACCATGGAGGTAGGTGGGTAATGGTTCCTCTCAGCATATGAGCAGTAGGGGCTCTATACTAACAGGGGGGAGATTGCACGTTGTTTTGGGTGCATGGGGAATCCATCACTAGTGACAAGTATATACTCAGCAGCGTTGATGGCTACAAATTGACTTTGTTCATGAAAACATTCCACCAGTTCAGCATATACCAAAAGGGTATTCACCCTCTCAGTCAAAGAGAAAACAAGAGAGGGTCAAGCTGTACTGTTTGAGGTTACAAGCAAAAGGTGTCATTGAAAGACACAAAACATGAAAACCTTTGGAATTTGTGTATAATATTTTCACTAAAATCAAAAAAGATGGTGGACGACGCATCATCATTGACTTAAACTACTTTAAACAAGTCTGTCAGGTATATACACTTCAAGATGGATACTTTTGAAACAGCCAGGACTATTGGTTTCTAGAGGGTACTTTCTAGCAAGCATTGATTTAAAAGATGCCTACTACTCAGTACCCATACACAAGGAGCATAGTAAATACGTAAATTTATCTGAATGAAACAGCTATGGCAAATTTAAAGCCTTACCAAATGGGCTACCTCTGCCTCCAAGGCTGTTCACTAAAATCTTAAACCTGCCTTGGCATTATTGGAGAAAACAAAAGCATATAGTCATGGCGTATTTGGACGACATTGTAATAGTAGGAAAATCTTGGAGACAGCCATTTCTGGCGTAGCAGCCACAAACGTTTGTTTGAAACTTTTGGGTTTGTCATACATCCAGATAAATCCAATTTTATACCGTCCCACTGTCATGGACTATCTTGGATTTCGATTGATACTGTTCGCGATGATTGTAACTCTGCCGAGTAGGAAGGAAAGCATCAGAATTGGCGCTATCATGCAAACGAACTCATGAATAAACATCAGCCAACCATACGGGAGGTAGCTAGAGTTATTTGGCAAAATGGGTAGCAGCTTTTCCAGCTGTACAATTTGGGCCTTTGCACTATCAAATTTGCAAAGAGCAAGTGCATGCCTAAAGCAAAACTCGGGTCACTTTGACCGAGCTATGAGTTTAACTGCTGAATCCATTCCAGAGTTACAATGGTGGGCAAGGAAAACGTAAGTCAGCTCAGTCCATAATAATCACCAACACCCAGTATTAACCAATTCAAACGGATGCCAGTGCCTTTGGGCTGGGGAGCAACTAACATGCAATCCAGCACAGGGGGCAGATGGACTAAATTTGATCATCTTGCCTACAGACACGGGGTATCAACTACTTAGAAATGTTTGGGTGCGTTTTATGGGTTAAAAAAGCATATTCATCTAATACGCATCATGCACATGTCCGGTTGCAATTAGATAATACCACGGTGGTGGCTTATATCAATCACATGGGTGGTGTAAAGTCGATATCGTGTGACAATTTGGCCAACCTAATCTGGCAATGTGTGTGTTAAAAGGCATATTTGGTTATCAGCAACTTACCTACCAGGTAAGCATAATACTGTGGCAGACACCAGGTCACGCAGATTCAATGATAACATCGAATGGATGTTAAATCCCAAAGTATTTGCTGAAATTACTAAGCAATATGGCACACCAGATATCGATCTATTTGCATCCAGGCTGAATCACCAGGTACCAACGTATGTCGCTTGGGAACCAGACCTTGAGGCAGCAGCAGTTGATGCATTCTCGCTGCATTGGGGAAAATGTTCTTTTATGCTTTTCCTCCCTTCTGCCTCATCAGTCGGGTATTACGCAAGATTCAATTGGATTCTGCTTCAGGAATCTTGATAATACCTGACTGGCCTACACAGCCATGGTTCCCAGTGGCTTTCGATATGGCTGTTGAAACACCGTTGGAATTCCCCAGCAGTCGACAGTTATTAATCCACCCAGTGTCAGGCATTAGTCACCCGTGCCATGACAGAGTCAATCTCCTGGCTTGCAGATTTTAAAAAGACCTCTACTGGGCCTGGGGACTGTCTGAGGACGCCATAAACATGATGACCGCATCCCACCGGGAGTCACCAGGAGACAATACCTGACCAACATAAGAAAATGGGAACGGTATTGCTCCAAAACAGGAACTACCTACACTACAGCTACAGCCACCAGTATTGTGGAGTTTCTGCTTGGATTACATCGGGAAGGACTCAGCTACAGTGCCATTAATACAGCCAGGAGTGCGTTGTCAGCTTATTTGGTTCCAGCAGCAGGACAACTGACTTTGGGGTCCCATCCACTAGTGGTCAAAATCATGAGGGGCATTTTTTAACACCAATTCCCTAGGCCTTAGGTACACTCAGATTGGGATGTCAGCATTGTACTGACGTACCTTAGGGGATGGCCACCACCCAGGTCACTCACGCTGGAAACAACTTACACTGAAATCAGTCATGCTCTGGCACTAGTGTCAGCTCAAGGGTACAGTCCTCCACCTTCTGAGGCTGGACAGCATGACAGAGTCATTGGACTGTATCACATTTTCACATTCAGGGGCTGGTCAAACAATCTAGACCAGGTACCACGGCCTCCAGTAATGGAGTTTCCGGGCATATTCATCTGACCCACGGTTGTGTGCCAAGACCCAATCTCGCCAATTACATAGACACAAACATATAACTTAAGAGGGAGAGAAAACGCCTTATGGATAAGCCACAAAGAAGCCTCATGGTCATGGTGACGAGCCAACCATTTCAAGGTGGCTCAAGCAGGTGCTTAAGTCCGCGGGAGTCGATACGTAATGTTTACAAATCTCATTCACCAGGGCTGCATCTACGTCGGCGGCTAGGCGATTTAATGGATGTGCCTATGGACCATATTCTGGCCAGAGCAGGATGGTCCTGGAGAGAACTTTCCAAAGGTTTTATAATAAGCCGCTGGCGGAGCCTGCTACATTTGCAGACAGAATTTTAGAGTCTGCAGATAATATTTAATTTTTAAGCCGGGGGAGCTCTCTGTTTTTTGTTGTTATTAATAAACCTTTTTTGTCACAAACAGGTTATTGTTGATTGTATAACATGCTTCCTCCCTTAAGGTCTTCAGGCAGTGAGTGATAAGCATGAGCTGGTTCACGGTTCAGATTTCACAGAGCTTTGAAGTCTTCACATTAGTCACTCACGTGACTCCGAAGTAAAATAGTAAGATTAAATGGAGGAGAACCTTACCAGTTCCGAAGTTTGATCTGTATTTTATGAGGAGTTACGATGAGGGATTACGTGCCCTCCGCTCCCACCTCTATTATACAGATCAACTGGTAATTAAGTTCTTATTTTTTCTTTACTATATTTATTTCAATTGTTGTGTTTTCTGTGAATCCACACCGCTGCTTTGAAGAAATGTCGCGCATGCGTGCTGGACGGGGTCTTCACGTAATCCCTCATCGTAACTCCTCATAAAATACAGATCAAACTTCGAACTGGTAAGTTCTCATTTAATCTTACTATTAGACTACATGTTTAAATATGTCTGCCTTTAGGACATGTTTTTCCAGTCACGGAGCATAAACGGGTAATTTTCTCAGGTAAAGCATTGTACAGATGGAAGGGACAGCTTCATAATGCTGTACAATGTGATTCACTCTCACATGTCACTTGGCCTCGCCAATGTTTACTTTACGATCTTTTTTGATCTACGCCCTGGTTTGCAAGCCCATAACCCCGTGTAAAACACCAGGTGCCTGTACTGTGTTCAGCTCTGGTCGTCTGCTACAGGAAGGATATCATTAAACTGGAAAGTTTGCAAAAAAAGATTTACGAAAATGTTACTGGGTCTGGAGGTTTGTGTTATAAGGAGAGGCTAGGTAGGCTGGGACTTTTTCTCCCTGGAGTGTAGGAGGTCGAGGGGTGACTTGAAACGGGTCTATAAAATCATGAAGATAGACAGTCTTTTTGCTGGGGTAGGCTAGTCTAAATTTAGGGGGCTTAGGTTTAACATGAAAAGGGAATGGTTTATATGGGACCTGGAGGGCCGGTTTCGTTACACAGAGGGTGGTGGGGGGGTGGAATGAGCTGCAAGAGGCAGAGACCTGTACAGACATAACATTGAAAGGGCATTTGGACAGGTACATGGACAGGAAAGGTTTGGAGTGATTCGCGGCAGGTGCAGGTATGTGGTACTAGCTTAGACACGCAGCTTGGGTGGTATGGACAGAGTGGGCCGAAGGGCCTGTTTCATTGCTGTGTAACTCTATGATTCCTAAGCCCCACAGTGTTGACATAACTGTCGTGCAGTTACAGAGGGAGTGTCCGTCACACACTGATGGGCATGAGGGGTGGGTCCCAGGTGTGTGTACCTGCCCTGTCACTCACCTGTCCCCGGTATATCCATGGTACGTGGGGAGTGGGACCCAGGCGTGTGTGTACATACGTTCATAAGTTATAGCGGCAGAATTAGACCATTCGGCCCATCAAGACTACTCCGCCGTTCAATCATGGCTGATCAACATTTCCCTCTCAACCCGATTCTCCTGCCTTCTCCACCTAACCCCTGACACCCTTACTAATCAGGAATCTGTCAATCTTTGCCTTAAACATATTCATTAATTTGGCTTCCACAGCCGTCTATGGCAATGAATTTTACCGATGACAGGAACCTGGTCCTGTGATGGATCACACACGTGTCCCTGGTATATCCATGGTACGTGGGGAGTGGGTCCCAGGCATGTGAACCTGTCTAAGACGAATCACTCACCTGTCCCCGCGCGGAGTGGGTCCCAGGTGTGTGTACCTGCCCTGTGATGGATCACTCACCTGTGCCCAGTATATCCCACGTCGCAGACACACTCTCCTGTCACATGATGGCAAGTTCCATGGTAGCAGTCTGCGCAGTACGATCGGCAGCCTGTCCCATATGTCCCAGACACGCAGGGGGTGTCACATCTGATAACAACAAGACCGGACATCGTGTGAACAGACGTGGCACTGATCCCAACTACCGCCCCTCCCACAGACCCGCACACGTCCCACGGGGGTAGCACTGGGCACAGGACTGTGGGAGGGGCAGTGAGGGAGCGCCGCGCTGTGGGGAGGGCCGGTGAGGGAGGGAGCGCCACGGAAGGGGAGGGGTGGGGTGGGGAGCCGCTGCCATACCTGGGACCGGTCCAGCCTGGGTTACAGGAGGCACAGTGACCGGTGTGGGGGTGACACGGTGCCCCGTTCCTACACATGGGGCACTGTAGGGTGCAGCGGCTTCCATGGGACCCAGCGGCGCAGAGCTGGTCGCAGCGATCCCCCTTCCAGCCCCCCTCACACAGAATGCAGGACCCGTTGACGGGTGAGCAGGGATACCCCTCCTTACAGTGGCCACACCTGGGGTAGACAAACCACAGTTAACCACGCACATCCCCTCAGACCAATCCCAACATTCCCTCCGCAGATGCTGCCTGGCCCACCGAGGTTTCGTTTGGTTTTGAGAAACAGGCCCTTCGGTCCGCGGCGGCCATCGATCGTCCGTTCACACACTAGTTTTGTCTAGTTCAGAGATACAGTGCGGAAACAGGCCCTTCGGCCCATCGAGTTCGCACTGACCAAAGGACCCAGCAGATTAACACCATCCTACCCACACTAGGGACAATTTATATTTATACCAAGCCAATTAACCTACAAACCTGCACGTTTTTGGAACGTGGGAGAAAACCCACGCGGTCACGGGGAGAACGTACAAACTCCGTATGGACAGCGCCCGTAGAACCCGGGTCTCTGACGCTGCGAGCGCTGTAAGGCAGCACCTCCACCGCCGCGCCGCCTATCTACCTATACATAACTGCATAACCGCCCGGTTCTAGATTCGTTCTATATTCTATATTAGTTCTATAGACGAGTTCTATATTATCCCACTTTATCATTCACTCCCTACACACTAGGGTCAATTTACAGAGGCCAATTGATCTACAAACCCGCACCTCTTCGGGATGTAGGAGGAAACCCGAGCACCCGAAGGAAACTCACGGTATGGTTTTCTACACAGACTTTAGTGGAGTGCTGAAGACTAGATCCCTCGCGGTGGGCTGGTCCAGAAGATTGAGACACAAGAGATCCACAATAACGATGCATACAACAATTTCATAGCCATAAAAAGGAGGGTAGTTATAGAGAGGTGTTAGTCACACCAGTTAGTTCCACTGGGATCAATGCTCTTTTGTTTGTGAGACATACAAAAGATAAGGACGAAGAATGTATTAAAGAAGGAACTGCAGATGCTGGAGAATCGAGGGTACACAAAAGGCTGGAGAAACTCAGCGGGTGCAGCAGCATCTAAGGAGCGAAGGAGATAGGCGACGTTTCGGGTCGAGACCCTTCTTCAGACTGGTCAGGATCAGGGAAACGAGAGATATAGACGGTGATGTGGAGAGATAAAGAACAATGAATGAAAGATATGGAAAAAAGTATCGATGATAAAGGGAACAAGCCATTGTAAGCTGTTTTGTGGTGTGAAAATGAGAAGCTAGTGCGACTAGGGTGGGGGAGGGAGATAGAGAGAGAGGGAATGCCAGGGCCCAAGGCTGAGGGAGAGTGGGAAGGGGAGGAACAGCAAGGGTTAACAGAATTGAGAAATTTCAATGTTCAACGCCCAGAGGATGCAGACTCCCCAAGCGGAATATGAAGTGCTGTTCCTCCAACTTGCTGTGTTGCTCACTCTGGCCGGTGGAGGAGGCCCAGGACCGAGAGTCGGATACGGAATGGGAGGGGGAGTTGAGCCCACCGGGAGTCGGGTTGGTTATTGCGGACCGAGCGGAGGTGTACGGTTGAAACGATCGCATAGCCTCCGCTTGGTCTCGCTGATATAGATCATCTGCATCTGGAGCAGCGGATGCAGTAGATGAGGTTAGAGGGAGGAGGTGCAGTGATAGAACCTCTGTCAGACCTGGAAGGACTGCTTGGGTCCCTGAAAGGAGTGGAGGGGGGAGGTGAAGGGACAAGTGTAGCATTTCTTGCGGTGCAAGGGAAAGTGCCCTGGGAAGGGGTAGAGCGGGAGGGAAGGGAGAATTGACAAGGGAGTTGCGGAGGGATCGGTCTTTGCGGAAGGCAGACGGGGGGAGATGGGAAGATGTCGTGAGTGAGAGGGGTCACGTTGGTAGGTGGCAAACTGGCTGAGGACTATGTGTATTTGCCGGCTGGTGGGGTGAAAGGTGAGGACCAGGGGGACTCTGCCCTGTTTGCCAGTGGGGGTATGGGAGAGAGGGCAGTGTTGCGGGTATGGAGGAGACCCTGGTGCGAGCCTCATCTATAGTTGGGGGAGGGGAATCCCCGTTCCTTCTCTGAAGAATGAGGCCATTTGTGATGACCTGGTGTGGAACACCTCATCCTGGGAGCAGATGCGGCGTAGACGGAAATTGGGAATAGGGGATGGTCCTTACAGGACAGAAGCAGGGTGGGAGGAAGAGTAGTCCAGGTAGCTGTGGGAGTCAGTTGGTTTGTCGTGGATGTCAGTCAGGAGTGTATCACCTGCAATAGAGATGGTAAGGTCAAGGAATGGTAGGGAAATGTCGGAAATGGTCCAAGTGTATTTGAGTGCCGGATGGAAGTTGGTGGTGAAATGGATTAAGTCAGTCAGTTGTGTGTGGGTGCAGGAGGTGACACCAAAGCAGTCGTCGATGTAACGGAGGTAGAGGTCGGGATGGGGGCCCTGGTATGCCGAGAACAAGGATTGTTCGACGTACCCGACAAAGAGGCAAACGTAGCTAGGGCCCATGCGTGTGCCCATAGCTACGCCTTGTGTTTGGAGGAAATGGGAGGAATCAAAAAAGAAGTTATTGAGGGTAAGAACCAGTTCCGCTAGGCGGCGGAGGGTGTCAGTGACGGGAATGGGTTGCTCCTCTGGTCGAGGAAGAACCGGAGGGACTTTGAGACCGTCCTGGTGGGGGATGGAGGTGTAGTGACTGGACGACTCCATGGTAAAGAGAGAGGATGGGGCCTGGAAATGGAATGCACGGAGCCGACGGAGAGTGTCTGAGGTGTCTTGAACATAGGTGGGGAGGGATTTAACAAAGGGGGATAGGATGGAGTCAAGGTAAGTAGAAATGTGTTCGGTGGGGCCAAGAACAGGCAGAGACAATGGGTCTGCCAGGGCAGTCGGGTTTGAGGATTTTGGGGGAGAAGGTAAAATCGGGCCGTGCGGGGCTGGGAAACGATGAGGTCGGAGGCTCGGGGGGGTAGGGAGCCGGAGCTGATGAAGTCGGTTATGGTGCTTGAGATGGGTGGCCTGGTGTTCGTCAGTGTGGTCATGGCCCAGGGGTAAGTAGGCCTCCGCCTTGTAGAGATCGACGCGCCAGACTACCACGGCACCTCCCTTGTCGGCGGGTTTGATAACCCAGTCTGGGTTGTTACGGAGTGAGTCGATGGCAGTACGTTCGGGGCTGGAGAGATTGGAGTGAGACAGGGGAGTGGAGAAGTCGAGGCGGTTGATGTCCCGACGGCAGTTCTGGATAAATAGTTCTAGAGCCGGAGGCTGCGAGGGGGGGTCCAAGTGGAGGCGGTACGTTGGAGACAGGAAAAGGGATCATCAGTGGGGGGCGGGGACATCTTCCCGTGGAAGAACGCTGTGAGGCGGAGGCGACGGTAGAAGAGCTCCAAATTGCGGTGGGCGCGGAACTCATTGAGGTGGGGACGGAGGGGAACAAAGGTGAGACCTCTGCTGAGGACCGACCTTCGGTGTCGGAGAGGGGGAGGTCCGGGGGGATGGTGAACACTATCGAAGTCTACGATGAAGAATGTAGGTAGGTTGCAGATTACAAGAAAATAGTGGGAGTTGTGGATAGTGAGGAAGGTTGTCAAGGGAAACAGCAGAATATAGATCCGTTGTAAAATTGGGTGGAGAAACGGCAGATGGAATTTAACCTGGAGAAGCATGATGTGTTGCACTTGGAGAGATCAAATGTACAATGAATGGCAGCATGTACAAAGGGAAATTGGGATTGAAGTCTATAGTTCCCTGAGAATGGCAACACATGAGGATAGGGGTGATAAAAAAACGCGACATGGTCAGGGCATTAAATATAAAAGTAGGGAACTCAGGGTGCAGTTGTAGAAACAAAGGCCACATTTGGAGTATTGAATGCAGTTCCGGTCACCGCATTAACAAGAAGGACGTGGGGAAGGGGGCCACGAGGTTTACCAGTATGACGCCTGGATTTGATGGTATTAACGTTATAAACTTGGATTGTGGGAGGGTCAGGGAGGGAGCGCCGCGCTGTGGGATGGGTGGGGAGGGAGCGAGGGGGAGGATTGTTTTCTCCAGAACACCGGAGGTTGAGGGAGACTTGATAGAGGTATATAAAAGTATGAGAGGCAGAGTCAGAACCTTTTTCCCCTTAGGTGCAAATGTCAAGGACTAGAGGGAATAGTAAAGGGCCTGTCCCACTTTGCGAGTTTATCGGCGACTGCGGGCATCAGCGGCACAATTTGCAGGACCACATCAGCGACAACACAGGACAGCATCCGACAGCCCACGACCGCGCCCACCACATCCTGCGCAGACGTCAAACAACGACAGCCGAAGTCAACATACGTCCACCTGCGACACAATACGGCAAGATACGACTGGCTGCGTGACGGTCTACGACATCTGAGGACAACAGGTTGACGTATGATGACGCAGGCTGTCGCAAAATGAATTAGCCGAGGTCATGACCTTGCGTCACCATGCATCACCGCACGTCACCCGCAGGACAGCCTACGTCAGCGTGCGACAGGGCGCACAACATGATAAACAGAACCTTGCAAAATCCAGCGGCGGCAAGGAGACACCACGCGTCATTTCAGGCTGTCGCCAAAAATGTCGCCCAAGTGGGACAGGCCCTTAAAGGTGAGAGGGACAAAGCTTAAAGGAGATGTGCTGGGAAAGTTTTTCTTACCCGGAGAGTGGTGGGTGCCTGGAAAGCGCTGCCAGAGTTGATAATGGAGGCAGATATTATAATGGTTTAAGAGGCTTTTAGGTAGTCACGGGGAATGGAGGTGCAAAAGGTAAGCTACTGGAAGAACCCATTGGGTCAAGCTGCAACTGTGGAGCCACAAGGATGGTTGAAATTCAAGATGTCTACCATTCTTCTGCCTCCGCAGATGGTGCCCGGCCCAGACTCCGCCAGCAGTTTGCAGGCAACAGCAACAATTCAGACTGCACATTCCCCGGGGCCCTGTTTAAAATCACCAGAGGAATAGATCGGGTAGAGTCTCTTGCCCAGAGTAGGGGACGAGGACCAGAGGACATAGGTTCAAGTTGAAGGGGAACAAGTTAATAGGAATCTGAGCGGTAACGTTTTCACAGAAAGGGTGGTTGGTGTATGAAGCAAGCTGCCAGAAGAGGCAGTTGAGGCCGGGACTATCCCAATGTTTAAGAAACAGTTAGGCAGCTACATGGATAAGGCAGGTGTGGATGTATAGGGATCAAACGCAGCCTGGTGGGACTATTGTAGCTGGGGCATGTTGGCCGGTGTGGGCTGAAGGGCCTGTTTCCACACTGTAAGACTATGGCACTGAGAGGGTTTCCTGAAACAGTATGTGGATACTCCAAGTAGAGAAGGGAACATACTTGTCATTGTATTGAGAAACAAGCCTGGCCACTATGACTCTTTGCAGCATCTTTGCAACAACTGCCTGAACAACAGCAGACGTGCAGCAGATTGCTGAGTTGACATGCATCGCGGGCGGCCTCTGGCTGTCCATACCTGTTCCTGCAGTCTTGGCCGTAGAGGCCGGCGGCGCACGTCTCGCTG
Organism: Okamejei kenojei; assembly: GCA_035221665.1. Lineage (NCBI taxonomy): Eukaryota > Metazoa > Chordata > Chondrichthyes > Rajiformes > Rajidae > Okamejei > Okamejei kenojei. The sequence goes on from CM069156.1 coordinate 25,381,939, forward strand.
CAGAGGCGGCCCTGGTAGCCTGGGAGACAGGTGCAGAGGCCGGTGCTAGGGTGGCACTGTCCATGGTGGCAGAGGCACTGCTGGTCACACAGGGCGCCCCACCAGCCCTGGCCACACTGGCACTCGCCAGTGCGCTGTGTGCAGGGCGAGGGGCCGCAGTAACAGGGGATGTTGCACCTCTTGCCCCAGTAGCCAGAGGAGCAGTTGCAGTGGCCGGTGCCCGGGTCACACAGCGAGTTGGCCGGGTGGCAGTGACAGGGCCTGGAGCAGTCGGCACCCCACCAGCCCGCCTCGCAGCGGCATTGCCCATTCCTCGCATCGCAGCGGCCCCGCACACACGCACACCTGCGGCCGCAGCCCGGGCCCCAGCGGTCCGGGTTACAGGTGCACCTTCCCGACGTGGCGTCACATCTGCCGTGGGGTGACACGGGCATGACTCACGGCAGTCCGGGCCCCAGAACTGGTCCGGGCAGCCTGCGGGTGCAACACACAGGCTGGTGAGCACACTCTGTCCTTGGGAACAGAAATATATACTGCCTGGACCGTCACACACACACGCACACACACTGCCCGGCTATCACACACACACACTGCCCGGCCTGTCACACACACATTGTGCCAGGCCTGCCACACGTACACACACACACGGGCACATGCATAGACATAGAAACATAGAAACATAGAAATTAGGTGCAGGAGTAGGCCATTCAGCCCTTCGAGCCTGCACCGCCATTCAATATGATCATGGCTGATCATCCAACTCAGTATCCCGTACCTGCCTTCTCTCCATACCCTCTGATCCCCTTAGCCACAAGGGCCAACACAAAGGGACACGCATACACTGCCCTGGAGAACAACATGGCACACTGCTCGACTATCACATGTACACACACAGGCATGCACACACACACGCACACATGGTCACACATGGACATGCACACACACAGAGGCACACACACACACACCTGAGGAACGGCACCACACACTGTACAGATACACGCGCACACACACACACAGACATGGTCACACACATATTCACACGGTCACACGCACACAGACACACAGACACGCACATTGACAGACAGACACACACACATACATAAACACACACACAGATACAGACACAGTCAGACAGACACACACACACACTATGCCAAGCCCATCACACGTACGTACACACACACACACACACACACACACACACACACAGGGGCACGCACGATGGGGTGTTGGTGGTGTGTGGGGTGTTGGTGGTGTGTGGGGTGAGGTGGGGGGTGGGGGTGGGGCGGGGGTGGGGCGGGGGTGGGGTGTGGGTGGGTTGGGGTGGGCTGGGGTGAGGGTGGGGATGGGGTGAGGTGGAGTGGTTGGAGGTGGGGTGTGGGTGGGGGTGGGGGATGGGGTGAGGGTGATGTGGGTGGGGTGGGGTGAGGGTGGGGATGGGGTGAGGTGGAGTGGGTGGGAGTGGGTGGGGATGGGCTGTGGTGGGAGGGTGAGAGTAGTGTTGAGTGGGGTGAGGGTGGAGCAGGGTCGGGTGAATAGGACAGTACCCTAGCTTGGGGTACTATCCGTGGGGTGGGTGGGGTAGTCATGTCATAAATGATAGGAGTAGAATTAGATCATTCGGCCCATCAAGCCTACTCAGCCATTCAATCACGCTCCCTCCTAACCCCTCTCCTGCCTTCTCCCCATAACCGCTGACACCTGTACTAAACAAGAATCCAGCCATCCCTGCCTTAAAAATATCCACTGACGGCCTCCACAGCCTTCTGTGGAATTATTTTCCACAGATTCACCACCCTCTGACTAAATACATTTCTCTCGTCTACTCCTTAAAGAACGACCTATCATTCTGAGGCTATGACCTCTCGCCCTAGACTCTCCCACCAGTGGAAACATCTTCTCCACATCCAATCTATCCACGCCGTTCACTGTTCTGTATGTTTCAATGAGGTCCCACCTCATTCTAAACTCCAGCGCGTACAGGCCCAGTGCTGAAAAATGCGCGTCATATGTTAACCTCCTCATTCCTAGGATCATTCTTGTAAACCTTCTCTGGACCCTCTCCAGAGCCAGCACATCCTTCGTCAGATATGGTGCCTAAAATTGCTTACAATATTCCAAATGCCGCCTTACCAACGCCTTATAGAGCCTCAACATTACATCGTTGTTTTTGCACACAAGCTCTCTTGAAATAAATGCTGGCATTGAGTTAGCTTTCTTTACTACCGATTCGATTTGCAGATTAACTTTTTGGGAATCTTGCACCTGCATTTGCACCTTTGATTTCTTGAGTTACTCCCCATTTAGAAAATAGGGGAGTAAATCAAGCCATTCTTCCTACTACAAAAATGCACGACTCCACGCTTTGCTGCACTATATTCCATCTGCCACTTCTCTGCCCACTCTCCCAACCTGTCCAAGTCCTTCTGCAGGGCACTGCCTGCCCTGCCACCTATTTTCGTATCATCTGCAAACTTGTTCAATAAACCCTCAATCCCCGTCCAAATCATTAATGTACAACGTGAATCATAGCGGCCTCAGCACCGACCCCTGCGCAACTCCGCTAGTCACTGGCAGCCAACCAGAAAAAAAACCCTTTATGGCCACTCTTCATCTTCTTCCATCCAGCCAACCTGGTCATGTGAGGGTACACAAAAGGCTGGAGAAACTCAGCGGGTGCAGCAGCATCTAAGGAGCAAAGGAGATAGGCGACGTTTTGGGTCGAGACCCTTCTTCAGACTGGTCAGGGATCAGGGAAACGAGAGATATAGACGGTGATGTGGAGAGATAAAGAACAATGAATGAAAGATATGCAAAAACGTATCGATGATAAAGGGAACAAGCCATTGTAAGCTGTTTGTAGTGTGAAAATGAGAAGCTGGTGCGACTAGGGTGGGGGAGAAATAGAGAGAGAGGGAATGCCAGGGCCCGAGGGCTGAGGGAGGAGGTGGGAAGGGAGGAGACAGCAAGGGTTAACAGAATTGAGAAAAATTCAATGTTCAAGCCCAGAGGATGCCAGACTCCCCAAGCGGAATATGAGGTGCTGTCCTCCAACTTGCGGTGTTGCTCACTCTGGCCGTGGAGGAGGCCCAGGACCGAGAGGTCGGATACGGAATGGGAGGGGGAGTTGAAGTGCTGAGCCACCGGGAGGTCGGGTTGGTTAATGCGGACCGAGCGGAGGTGTTCAGCGAAATGATCGCCAAGCCTTCGCTTCGTTGGTCTCACCGATATAGATCATCTGGCATCTGGAGCAGCGGATGCAGTAGATGAGGTTGGAGGAGGTGCAGGTGAACCTCTGTCGGACTTGGAAGGACTGCTTGGTCCCTAAAAGGAGTGGAGGGGGGAGGTGAAGCAGCCAGCAGCGTGCCGTCTCTCCAGAGCTGCAGGTGCTGCCAGCAGCTGCCGGCTTCTCACCGCTACAGACCGCAGGTGCGCCGCGGGCCGGCGGCAAAACCACCCGGAGTCGGACAGGTCCGTGGACTCGGCTGGGTCCGGACCTGAAGACACCCCGTTCACAGATAGCGACGGCGGGCGTCTTTCCCGCGGGAGCGGATGGGGAGCAGAGCTCCAGCGTGACCTGCTTATGCAGGGGCAGAGTCACAGTGGGTCTCTTCGCAGACCCACGGGCAGCATCCTTTCAAGGACTGCCAAATGTCTCACCCTCTTCGCAGGGGAGCATTAGGGGTCAGAGCTGGGCTGACCCTGAAGAAGGGGCAATGGCTGAACAGTCAACTGTGAGGGGTGCCAGAAGAGAGAGCAGCAGAAGATTGTGGGACACATGCTGTATCAACTCAAGAAGGACTGCCTATACAAAGCTGCCCAAGCCAGTAAAAAATACATGGCTACAAACCAGCTACAGGAGCAAGCCATTAACTTTATGGCGGGAAGCACATTGCTCCAGAGAACTCCATTTCTCTTAAAGTACCAGCGTCTATGACCCCATCTGGGGCAACAGGAGCCCATCTATAAGGAGCCAGGAGGTGAAGCTCCAGAGGAAAACTGCTGGCTGCTAAAATCACAGCAGTACCAGGACAACTGATGGGGTTGATTTGCCTGAAGAGTTACGTGATGCTCTAGCTGACTGTGTAATACTCAGTGGAGATTTACAGTTACAGGAAGAGCATCATCAAGAAGTGCGGAATTATGCAAGACAAGTCCAACACAGGCGCCAAAATTGCTGTTGGGGACCTCCCGAAGCAGGTGAAAGACCTGCATGAGGAAGCCAAGGCTATAGGCCTGATCAAGGTGCCAAGCACCTTTAAAACCCACTATCAACAGCGGCAGCACCCCTACACACCCACCAGACATCGGTGCTATGGAAGACATCTGGTGGTGAAAGCTCGAAGGCCGGCCCACCTGCACAGCGGTCTTTCAGACCATGGCCCAGCCCGGCCTTCATGGAAAACGCGCCAACCCCACAACGCAGCAACACAAATACCAGAAGAAACAACTGCGGAGACAACCCACACAACACCGGTAACCCATGGAGGTAGGTGGGTCTGGTTGTCTTAAAAAACATTGCATGTCCGATTCATTAAAGTTGGGGGACGGTTGCACTTGTTTCATCATGTGTGTGCTGCACTTTTACCTCTGAAACTTTTACATACTCGGAAGTATTCAGAATTACAAAATTGAATTTGTATACGAACTACCGTCCCAGATCAGCATACGCCTAGCAGGAAGTTCATACTTCACAAAAAGAGAGAACAGCAGGCCATGCTGAACTGTTAAGACTAAACACAAAAGGGATTGAGAAAACAATTCAGAGGAATTTCAAGAGTTCGTATCAAATATATTTATAAAAAACTAAAAAGATGGTGGTTGCCGTTATCATTACAGATTTGACCGAACTAAATACTTCCGTTCAGTATGCCCATTTCAAAAATAGACACGTTTGTCACCACACAGGGTCATCGTAAATACCTGAAATTTATCTAGATGGGACAGCAATGGCAGTATGCCTTATCCAATGGGTTGTCATCAGCACCCAGGCTATTACAAATTTATTAAAACCAGCTTTAGTATACTTAAAGAAACATAACCATATCGTCATGGCTTACCTTGATGATATTCTCATTGTAGGTGAAAATTGGAGCTGGCTACATTGGTGGTATCAGCCACAACAGAGAGGTTTAACGTACATCCAGATAAATCAAAATTGGAACCCTCACTACCATGGATTATTTGGGGTTCACTATTGACTCTGTTCATATGTCTATCACCTTGCCACCAAACAAAGTGACAGACTTGATGGGAATATGCAAAAGCCTCACTGGCTCAGGGAACCATCCATTCGGCAAGGAGCAAGAGTGATTGGGAATTGGTGGCTGCGTTCCCAGCTGCACAATTGGACCACTCCATTATTAAAACTGGAAGAGGGAAATTTTAGCTCTCAAAATCATACAGGCCATTTCAATAGGCCTATGCAACTACCAGGGAAAGTAAATTAGAATTAAACTGGTGGATAGAAATGTTCCATATTATCCTAACCCCATCACCCCCATTCTATATCCCTAGGGTACATTACAGACTGATGACAGAGCTAAAGGTTGGGGAGCAACTAATACCACCGCAAGTTGTGGTGGCAGATGAGTGCACACAAAATTATTCTGTTTAAAGCACTAGGAATTAATTATCTAGAAATGCTGGGAGCGTTTCATTGGACTCAGGGCCTACTGCTCAGATGAGCACCAGTTGCATGTACGGTACAGATTGATACCACACTGGGGGCCTATATATAATCATATGGGTGAAATAAAGTCGATATCATGTGATGAATTGCCTAATAATATCTGGCACTGGTGTCTGGGAGAGAGATTTGGATCTCAATCACTTACCTTCCAGGTAAGCTAAATACAGTGGCAGACACCAGGTCACGTAAATTCAACGACAACATTAAATGGATGTTGGATCGGAAACTGTGTACAGATATTATAGACCGGTATGGGACACCAGATATCGACCTTTTTTTCCATCCAGACTAATTCACCAACTACCAACATATGTTGCTTGGGAACCAGACCCAGGGGCAGCAGCGATGGATGATTTCTCGCTGCATTGGGGGGGGGGGGGGGGGGGATTTGTTGGCACACCCCGTGCGGGAAAGTATCCGTGCCATGACTGTATGAACTTGTTGATTTGCAGTTTCTGAACAGGCCATTTCTGGGATACGGACTCTCCGACAGGACGATCAATGCCATCTCAGCGTCGTACAGGGAGTCCACGAGAAGACAGTACCTGACATATGTCAGGAAAATGGGAAGTGTTCAGACCAGGACGACACTACATATGACTCAGCCACCAACACTGAAGTGCTGGAGTTCTGGCCACCCTTCATTTCGATGAAGGATTGAGTTACAGTGCCATTATTGTGCAAGGAGTGCCCTAGCTAATATCTGGGCAGAGGGAGTGATCACCTGGCTATAGGATCACACCCACTAGTACCTAAACGAAATGAGGGGTATTTGTACTCTATTTCCCCCCAGGTCCAGATACACCTATATATGGGACATAGGTAGTACACCCATGTTACGAGGATGGACACCAATATCGGGGCTCACTCTGGACAAACTAATATCCTAGATGGGAATGATTATGGCACTAGGATCAGCACAACGGGTCCAGTCCTTACACAAGCTAGAATAGGACGTCTGTCTGTCACAAATGGCACATAAACCTGCTACATACAGGGGTACTTAAACTAGACTGACCCGGTTCCTTTGGCCAATATTAGAGTTCTGGCCTATCCTGCAGATAGTCGGCGCTGCATAGTGACACATACTTTCCAATATATAGTCACCAAGACACTTATGGGCACGGAGAGAGCTTTCTCATTAGCCATAAATGCCCTCACCTAAGGTCAGTGCAAACCATATCCAGATGGTTCGGGTGGTATTACGTGCAGTGGTGAATACTAATGTTTCAAATCTCACTCCAACAGGGCTGCATCTACATCGGACGCTAGGATGATGGGAGTTCCTATGGACCACATCCTTGCCACAGCGGGGTGGAGCAATGAACGCATTCAATGCTTTATAATAAACCCGTGGGCGATCCTGAGACGTTTGCAGGGAAAAATTAAGTTCTGTAAAATAAATTACCCAATGTGGGGCATATTATTTTAGGTTATGAATAATACCTTTATTGTTTTTCAGCACAGTGTCGTGTGTGAAATACGTTCATCCTCCGTCCCAGAATGGCAGTGTGTGAGCATTGGTCTCGTTCCAGGGCATGAAATCACAGAGCTTTGAAATCTTCACGTAGTCACTCACGTGACTCCGAAGTAAAAATAGTAAGATTAAATGAGAACTTACCAGTTTGAAGTTTGATCTTTATTTTATGAGGAGTTACGATGAGGGATTACGTGCCCTCCGCTCCCAAAACCCTCTATTATAAAGTTCAACTGGTATGGAAGTTCTCTCTTATCTTACTATATTAGTCTACTCTGGTATCTGTGATTTCACACCACTACTTTGAAGAATGTCGCGCATGCGTCCTGGCGGGGTCTTCACGTAATCCCTCATCGTAACTCCTCATAAAATAAAGATCAAACTTCAAACTGGTAAGTTCTCATTTAATCTTACTATTCTTACATACAGTCCTGTAACATGCAGGAATTGAAGAACAGCCCTGGATATCAGCTGATGTTTCTCACTGTGTCCAAACAAAGATAAAACAGAAAAAGCCTCAACTCCAAGTCCTGTCAGTCTAGCAAACAATGCCTTTCTTTCTACCCTATACTTTTTACATTCTAGGAAAACATGCTTAACTGTCTCCTTACTCCCACATTCACACAAGCCAGAAACATGTTTCCCTACAATGCACAAACAGTAATTTAACCCACAATGTCCCAACCTCAATCTACACAGTCTAACTGAGTCCCTACGGGACAGAGATGTACAGAAACATATTTTTCGAACTTCAGCTTGTACAGAAAAGTAATGTCTACCCCTGACTTCCTTTTCCCATCCTCTCTGCCAGTCTTTTGTTAAGCCCTCTTTAATTATTTCTCTCAGTTCCACTCTCCCCAATGACGCTTGGGGAGTCTGCATCCTCTGGGCTTGAACATTGAATTTTCTCAATTCTGTTAACCCTTGCTGTCTCCTCCCCTTCCCACCTCTCCCTCAGCCCTCGGGCCCTGGCATTCCCTCTCTCTCTATCTCTCCCCCACCCTAGTCGCACTAGCTTCTCACTTTCACTCTACAAACAGCTTACAATGGCTTGTTCCCTTTATCATCGATACGTTTTTGCACATCTTTCATTCATTGTTCTTTATCTCTCCACATCACCGTCTATATCTCTCGTTTCCCTGATCCCTGACCAGTCTGAAGAAGGGTCTCGACCCGAAACGTCGCCTATCTCCTTCGCTCCTTAGATGCTGCTGCACCCGCTGAGTTTCTCCAGCCTTTTGTGTACCCTGGTCATGTGAGATGTGGTGCGGTGGGGTGGGTGTTGATGAGCGAAGTGTGAGGTGGGGTGGGGTGGTGTGGAGTAGTGCGAGGTGGGACAGACTGGGGTCACACAGGGCAATGGAGACATGTAGTACTTACGGGTCACGCAGTTGGCTCCGAAGTATCCGTGTGGACATCGACACTCGCCGGGCCGGACACACATCTCTCCCGTCCGGCAGCTCCCCGCCCCGGCACACACCGCTGGGGGAGAGAGCCACACCGCCATCACACCGGGTCATAGACGTCTGCACCGCTCACCGAGCAAGCAACGAGGAACAGCATCGCCCCTCCCACAGCGCGGCGCTCCCTCACCCTCACCGCCCCTCCCACAGCGCGGCGCTCCCTCCCCACCCCCCCCCACCCCCCCCCCCCCCCCCCCCCCCCCCCCCCCCCCCCCCCCCCCCCCCCCCCCCCCCCACAGCGCGGCACCCCCCTCACCACCCCTCCCACAGCGCAGTGCTCCCTCACCACCCTCACCCTCACCACCCCTCCCACAGCGCGACGCTCCCTCCCCACCCCTCCCACAGCGCGGCGCCCCCTCACCACCCCTCCCACAGCGCAGTGCTCCCTCACCGCCCCTCCCTCACCGCCCCTCCCACAGCGCGGCGCCCCCTCACCACCCCTCCCACAGCGCAGTGCTCCCTCACCACCCCTCCCTCACCGCCCCTCCCACAGCGCAGTCTTCCCTTACCACCCCTCCCACAGCGCGACGCTCCCTCCCCACCCCTCCCCACCGCCCCTCCCACAGCGCAGTGCTCCCTCACCGCCCCTCCCACAGCGCGACGCTCCCTCCCCCCCCCTCCCTCACCGCCCCTCCCACAGCGCGGCACTCCCTCACCAGCCCTCCCTCACCACCCCGCCCACGGTAATCACCTACCGATGCTGCAGGAGTTCCCCTGCTGTCTCCATCCCGCACAACAGCTCAGCAATAGATCAGCACTAGGAGGCAAGCAAAGCACGGTGAATGCCGACGTGTGGACAGGTCACTCCGGCCCTGCTCTCTCTCCCGGCCCTGCACCTATCCATTCAAGGGTTGTCTGAGACCTAGTATGAGATGAGGTTGGGCATCCACGGACAAGGGCTGTTACCTCGGTGCCGAGGATTGGATCTCGACGTAGTAGATTTTGATAATGATATGATATGTCAATCTGTTATCTGACCAACGCGAACAAATATAGTGGTGAAGATGCAACCAAACAGACTGATCAGTGATAGCGTGGGAAATAGCACCTCACAAATGTGATTGAGACATTTGACGAGGTGACTGAGAGGTTTGAGGAGGGCTGTGTGGTTGCCCTTATCTACCTGGACAAGGTGCCACATGGCTGGTCCAGAAGGTTAGATCACATTGGATGGTGAGTGAGATACATTTGATACCAGGTTGGTTTGACAGTACGAGCGAGAGGGTGGTATTGGAGGTGTGGTCTTCAGATTGAAAGCCTGTGACCAGTGATCTGCTGGAGAGATCGGTGCAGGGGCCTTTATTATACGAGCTACAGTGAAATACATTTTTTGCATACAGGTCAGCAAGGCTATCCCCGTGAAAAGCACAATCCTCAGCACAGAACAGGCCACGGCCAATTTGCAAGAGGCACTGTTTTTACACCATTTATGTAGGTGGCAGTGATTAGTAAGTTTGCAATGACATCAAACTGGTATCGTGAGCAGAAGGTTGTCTAAAGTTACAACAGGACCGTGATCAAATGGGATGGGATAAGGAATAGCAGATGGAATTTAACTCAGGCAAGTCTGAAGTGATGTCTTTTTGGGAAGTTATACCAAGCCAGGACATACACATTGAAGAAGGGTCTCGACCCGAAACGTGTCTGCAGAAGAGTCTCCACCCAAAATGTCACCCCTTCCTTCTCTCCAGCAGAGATGCTGCCTGTTCCACTGAGTTACCCCAGTTTTTTTGTGTCCTACACATTGAATGGCAGGCCCTGTGGTGTGTTATTGAAAAATGAGAACCTGGGATACAATGTCCTGTAAGTGAAAGTGGCCACACAGGTAGACAGAGTGGTGAAGAAGGGGCAAGGTATGTCTGCTTTCGTTGCCTTCACTTGGAGTTGGGTGGTCATGTTACAGTTGTACACATCATTAGCTGGGCTGCACTTGTAGCTTTGTGTGAAGCCCTGGTCACAACACTGTTGGGAGGTTATGATTAAACTAGAGAATGCAGAAGAGATTCTCAAGAGCGTTCCTGGCACTGAAGGGCTTGAGTTATACAGGGAGATTGGAAAGGCTGGGACTGTTTCACTGGAGTGAAGGAGACTGTGGGGTAACTTTTTTGAAGTTTATAAAATAAGAAGGGTCGTTTTCTGAGGTCGGGGAGTCTAAAACTAGAGGGTATACATTTACAATAAGAGGGGAAATGTTTAAGAGAGACGAGGAGTGGTGGAACGAGCTGCCAGAAGAGGTGGTAGATGCGGGTACAATTATTATGTATGGAAGATGTTTACACAGGTAAGTGGATAGGACAGGTTTAGAGGGTCTTAGGCCAAACATGGGAAATGGGATGACAGTGTATAGGCATCCTGGTTGACTTGGATGTGTTGGACCAAAGGGCCTAATCCATGCTGCATGATCCTAAGCCTCAATGCCAGAATCTAAATCTTTCAACAATTAAACTGCTGCTGCGTGGTACTCAGTTTCTTACCATCGCTTCCCTTGTTTAGTTTAGTTTAGTTTGGAGATACGGTGCCGAAATAGGCCCTAAGGCCCACCAGGTCCGTGCCAAACAGCGACCCCCGTACACTGGCACTGGCCTGCACACAAGCGACAATTTGCAACTTACAGAAGCCAATTAACCTGCATGTCTTTGGAGTGTGGGAAGAGGCCAGAGCACCCAAAGAAAATCCACATGGTCGCAGGGAGAACATGCAAACTCCATACAGACAGCACCTGTGGTCAGGATCGAACCTGGGTCTCTGGCGCTGTGAGGCAGCAGCTCCACCGCCGCGCCACTTGCAGCACTTGTTTCTTGAGCGAAGAACAAACTGATGAAGGTACTCAGCAGGCCATGCAGCATCTGTGGAGGCAGCGGGATAGACAACGTTTCGGGATGAGACCCTGCATCAGGACTATTGTTGTCCATCCCTCTGCCTACACAGATGCTGCCTGACCGGCTGAGTTTGCCTGTTGCTGCATATTCCACCGTCTGCCCACGGTTTACATAGAGACAAGCTGATGTTAGGGCTGAGGGTTCAGCGCCATTCACCCCGTTCAATGGGAAACACACATCCCTGGACAAAGAGGAACATTATGGGCCAGCATCGGGAGTCATGGCAGTGGGATCCCGATGTGCCGGGGGGAGAGAACACACAGGAGACAGGCAGAGGCAGGTGCACCAAGGCACACACAGAACACAGAACAGTACAGCACAGGAACAGGCCCTTCAGCCCACAACATCTGTGCCGAACATGATCTCAAGTTAAACTAATCTCCTCTGCCTGCACAATGACTTTAGACTTTAGAGATACAGCAGCAAACAGGCCCTTTGGCCCACATGATCAACTCCTCCACTAGCACTATCCTACACACTGGGGACAATGTTCAATTTTCAGAAGCCAATTGACTTACCAACCTGTATGTCTTTGGAGGGTGGGGGGATATCGGAGCACCTGGAAAAAAACCCACTCGGTTACGGGGAGAACGTACAAACTCAGTACAACCCCAGTAGCCAGGATCGAATCTGGGTCTCCGGCGCTGTAAGGCAGCAACTCCAGCGCTGAGCCACTATACTGTACATAAATACATATCCATATCCGCATCCCTCCATTCCCTGCTTATCCATGTGCCTATCCAAACGCCTCTTAAAAACCACTATCATATCTACCTTCACCACCAACCCTGGCAGTGCGCTCCAGGCACCCACCACTATGAATAAAAACGTGCTCCATACATACCATTTATACTTTGTCCCTCTTACCTTAAAGTGACACCGTCTAGTCTTTGATATTTCCGCACTGGGAGAAGGGTGCCTTCCATTTATGCCACCCACAGTTTAAAAAATCAGTTCTCCCCTCAGCCTCAGACTCTCCAGGTTAAAACAAACCAAGTTTGTTCAATCTCTCCTATGGCTGACACCCTGTCTGCGCCTCTCATAGTTTTACATACTTCTCCCAGCAGAGGAAAGGCAGAGAGTGATCAGAGCAGATTCAGCAGCCCAGCGGGAGGGGGTCACCAAGACACAGAACACAAGCAAGTGATGGATTACCTTGCTGAACGACAGACGTTGGCTCCGTCAGGGTCGAGCGGTGGAAGGACGGAGGTGTACGTCAGTGGGCACACACTCAGCAGCAGGAAGAGGGTGCCCATGTCAGGAGGGTGGGAGCCTGGGCACGGGACTCCCGGCCTGGACTAGCCGGCTTCGCCCCCCTCTGCCCTGTGCTGCTGCCACCAGCAGCAGACTCTGTCCTGTCCCTCTGACTGGCTCCGATCCGGATGTCACAGTCTTGGTTTCCTTGCCGGAATTGAGGCTTTTTACTCGGGAAGTTGGTGGGGGTGGGGAGGCAGTTCCTGCTATTCAGTTCCTCAGGAACAAAGGGAATCGACGGTGGGGACCAGATGTTTGTGTTGGAGGGATGGTTCTAATGGAGGGACAATTGACAGACAATTCCACCGTCACCCCACGCTGAGCAAGGCCATTCAGCCCATCCACTCCTGCTGCTGCTGCCCATGTGAATGACTTAAGGAATTGTGGAAATATGGAGTCAGTCGCAGTGCGGTGCTCCCTCACCACCCCTCCCACGGGCCAGGCCTGTGCAACTTACCGTGGTGGCCAGCCCTGCCCTCTGTGCCTCCGTGACTGGCATCTTGGCTACTCTGTGCCACTCTGGGTGGGGTTGGCTCCGCTCTGCTGGTGCTGGTAAAAGAGGACTCTCTTGAAACAGAATCCTGAGCAGAACCAGTCTGTGTCCTTCCCTTTAATAAAGGTGCGGGTGTTGTCTCAGTCTCTGGCATTGAGTCCATAGACAGATAGAGTCTAGCTGTTATGAGGCAACTGAACCATCCCACCACAACCAGAGAGCAGTCCTGATCTACTATCTACCTCATTGGTGAACCTCAGACTTGATCGGACTTTGGTGGCTTTACCTTATGCCCTGATCATGTCTCTATACACTGTAAATGGCACAACTGGAACCATGTATGTGATTCTGCTGACTGGATAGTACGCAAAAAAGCCCTTCACTGTACCTTGGTACACGTGACAATAAACTAAACTGTAACTGTAGTTCCTTATGTTAGCAAAGGCCAATCAGCCCATCTAGTGTCAGCCAGCTCACAAAGCAACCTCATTGCCGATGAACTTCCTAAAACAATCCCATTACCAATTAACTGTCCACATCCCCATCAACTGTGCAGCCCACCTATTCCAGGGGTAGTTTACAGCAGCCCTGAGACAACCAACCTGAACATTCCTGTGAAGTGGGGGGGGGGGGGGGGGTGGGGGGGGGGGGGGGGGGGGGGGGGGGGGGGGGGGGGGGGGGGGGAACTGGTGAACCCAGGGGAAGCCCATGCTGGCAGAGGAGAAGGTGCAAACCCCACACAACCCAGTCCTTCAGCCCACCGAGTCTGCACCGCCAGCGATCACCCGTACACAGGTTCACTACTATACACTCGGGACAACTTACCTATTAACCAACAAACCAAACTTTTATTATGACTGTATGCATACTAGTGGGAGGGAGGGAGGAACTGAAGGGAATCCACATTAGTCAGGAAATGGTGTTAGGTAAACTGTTGGGACTGAAGGCAGATACATCCCCAGGGCCTGATGGTCTGCATCCCAAAGAGTTGGCCCTAGAAATCGTGGATGCATTGGTGATAATTTTCCAATGTTCTATAGACTCTGGATCAGTTCATGTGTACTGGAGGGTAGCTAATGTAACTGCACTTTTTAAGAAAGGAGGGAGAGAGAAAACATGGAATTATAGACCAGTTAGCCTTATATCGATAGTGGGGAAGATGCTTGAGTCGATTATTAAAGATGTAATAGCAGCGCATTTGGTAAAGCAGTAATAGGATCGGTCAAAGTAAGCATGGATTTATAAAGGGGAAATCATGCTGACTTATCGATTTTGAGAATGTAACAAGTAGAATGGAAAAGGGAGAGCCAGTGGATGTGGTGTATCTGGACTTTCAAAAAACCTTTGACAAGGTCCCACACAAGAGATTCGTGTGCAAAATTAGAGCACATTATATTGAGGGTAGGGTATTGACATGGATAGAAAACTGGTGTAGACAGGAAGCAATTAGGAATTAACTGGTCCTTTTCAGAATAGCAGGCAGTGACTAATGGGGTGCAGCAACCCCAGTCATTTACAATATATATTAACGATTTAGATGAGGGGATTAAATGTAACATCTCCATGTTTGCGGATGACACAAAGCTGGTGGCAGAGTGAGCTGCGAGGAGGCTGCTATGAGGCTGCAGGGTGACTTGGATAGGTTGGGTGAGTGGGCAGATGCATGGCGGATGCAGTATAATGTGGATTATACTGCATCAGCCATGAAGTTCTCCACTAGTGTGACAAGAACAAGAAGGCAGATTATTATCTGAATGGTGCTAGATTAGGAAAAGGGGGGGTGCAACGAGACCTGGGTGTCCTTCTACATCAGTCACTGAAAGTAAGCATGCAGGTACAGCGGGTAGTGAAGAAAGCTAATGGCATGTTGGCCTTCATTGCGAGAGGATTTGAGTTTAGGAGCAACAAGGTCCTACTGCAGTTGTACAGGGCCCTGGTGAGACCACACCTGGAGTATTGTGTGCAGTTTTGGTCTCCTAATTTAAGAAGAACATTATTGCTATTGAGGGAGTTCCGCGTAGATTCACCAGGTTAATTCCCGGGACTGACATATGATGAAAGAATGGGTCGACTGGGCTTGTATTCACTGGGATATAGACGGATGAGAGAGAATCTTTCCAAACATATACAATTCTTAAAGGCTTGGACAGGGTAGTTGCAGGAAAAATGTTCCAGATGTTGGGGGAGTCCAGAACCAGGGTTCACAGTTTGAATAAGGGGTGGGCCATTTAGGACCGAGATGAGGAAAAACTTCTTCACCCGGAGGGTTGTGAATCTGTGGAATTCTCTACCACGGAGGCAGTGGAGGGCAATTATCTGGATGTTTTCAAAAGAGAGTTAGATTTCGCTCTTCCGGCTAAATGAATCAAAGAATATGGCGAACAAGCGCGAACGGGTGCTGATTTTAGATGATCAGCCATGATTACATTGAAAGGCGGTGCTGGCTCGTAGGGCCGAATGGCCTACTCCTGCACCTAGTTTCTGTTTCTATGTTTACTGTTTCTGTTCCTCTGTTTCACACTCTTCCCTTTCTTTGTGACTCTCTCTCTCTTCCAGCTCGTCTGTGGCACGGTGCATCTCTGGAGCTCTGGCTCCGCGTGAGGCTGCCAGTGTTTGGTTTATTTGGGTGTCTCCTGTCACTGCCGTCTGCACCCTGAACCGTGTGTTAATGGGCGGTAGTGTCTCGCCCTCTTCCCACACTGACACAGCTTCCTCCCAGCAGGGCGCTCGGAGCGAGTCCGACCCCGACCGTGCTCTCTGCTACAGTTTCCACGCTGTGACAGCTCGGCTGGGAGCCAGTGGGAGCGTGGATCCTGCCCGGCAGAGGAGGGGCTGGTGCAGGGAGAGGCGTTTCCGCAGCAGGGGCACGGGAAAGGTCGGGCCGGCCGAGATACTCCGGGGACAGGGACCGGGCAGAAATCCTCTACTCGGAAAACAAAGCCGGCTTGTTTGTGATGTGTGCGATCAGCGCAGAGCATTAACACAGGGGCATTAACACGGGGGCATTAACACAGGGGCATTAACACAGGGGCATTAACACAGGGGCATTAACACAGGGGCATTAACACGAGGGCATTAACACAGGGGCATTAACACAGGGGCTTTAACACAGGGCATTAACACGGGGGCTTTAACACAGGGGCATTAACACAGGGGCTTTAACACAGGGGCATTAACACAGGGGCTTTAAACACAGGGGCATTAACACGGGGGCATTAACACAGGGGCATTAACACATGGGCATTAACACGAGGCATTAACACAGGGGCATTAACACAGGGGCTTTAACACGTGGGCATTAACACCAGGGGCTTTAACACAGGGGCTTTGACAGGGGCATTAATATAGGGGCATTAACACAGGGGCATTAACACAGGGGCATTAACACAGGGGCATTAACACAGGGGCATTAACACAGGGGCATTAACACAGGGGCTTTAACACGGGGGCATTAACACAGGGGCATTAACACAGGGGCATTAACACAGGGGCATTAACACAGGGGCATTAACACGAGGCATTAACACGAGGCATTAACACGAGCATTGACACGGGGCATTAATACAGGGGCATTAACACAGGGACATTAACACGGGGGCATTAAAACAGGGGCATTAACACAGGGGCATTAACACGAAGCATTAACACAGGGGCATTAACAGAGGGGCAATTAACACGGGGACATTAACACAGGGGCATTAATATAGGGACATTAACACAGGGACATTAACACAGGGGCATTAACACAGGGGCATTGACAGGGGCATTAATATAGGGACATTAACACAGGGGCATTAATACAGGGGCATTAACACAGGGGCATTAACACAGGGGCATTAACACAGGGGCATTAATATAGGGGCATTAACACAGGGGCATTAACACAGGGGCATTAACACAGGGGCATTAATATAGGGGCATTAACACGGGGCATTAACACAGAGGCATTAACACAGGGGCATTAATATAGGGGCATTAACACGGGGCATTAACACAGAGGCATTAACACAGGGGCATTAATATAGGGGCAATAACACGGGGCATTAACACAGGGGCATTAACACGGGGCATTAACACAGGGGCATTAACGCGGGCATTTACAAAGAGCATTATGGCGGGTCACTGAACTCGAGTGTTGTCTGAGTGGCGTTTGCACATTCCCGCGGTGACCGCGTGGGTTTTCGCAGGGTGCTTACCCCCCCCCCCCCACATACGATATCATATGATAAAACTTTATTATTGGTCTGCCAACAGTCACAAGACGCAACAAGGTACACGAACATTTGAAATTAAAATTAATATAAAAGTGAGATGAAAAAAAAAGAAAAAAGACAAGCGACTGTCGGCTGGCTGTCGTGTGGCGCCTGACGTATGGGTTTGGAGGTTAATCAGCCTCTGCAAATTGTCCTGTTTGTCTGTAGTGAACGGGAAAGTGGGATAACGCACAACTAGTGTGAGCATGGTATGGATGGTCGGCCTGTACTTGCTGGGCCTGTTTCCATGCTGTATCTTCCAATGAATCGAAAGCTGGGCTCTGATTCTGGTAGGGACGTGTCCGACACGGTGTGAACTGTATTCTTCTGGGATCGTTCTGTGTACAATGTCGCTGCTGAGGCCCATGACCGTCGTTCACTGTAAACTCCCAGCGTTGTACAAGTCCTGCAGAAAGTAAACGCTTTAATGTTGCTATCTCACTCCAGGCCAATGGCGGAGACGCAGTGTGCAAGGTGCAAACTCCAGGAGATAAACTTTAGCGACACCAGGGTTCGTTCATAGGTAAACCATTTCTAGAGGGTCGGGTCCGTGCAGATCCTGCCAGGGTGCTGATGCTGAGGCGGCTGCGTTTAAGTAGCACGTTCTCTGTCGAATACACACACGACAACACAGGAGGCGTTTCACACAAACATGTGGACGTGAGGGCGGTCCGGGCCCGGGGGAGGAGCCGCCTCATGGAGCCCGTGAGCGAGTGGATCCGCTGGCGCTTCCCTGCGGTGCGGAGCCTGTGCCCGGCCGCTCTGGAGCGGCGGCTGCGGGGGGAGCGGGAGCGGCTGCTGCTGCTGGTGAGCGGGGCCAGGACCGAGCGGCGGCTGGGGAGTGGGGAGTGGGGACCCCGGAACTTCACCGTCCCACGCCGGCGAGGGTAGGCTCAGGGTGCGGGTGGGGGGAGTAGGCAGCCCTGGAGAACAGCCCCCTCCCTCCCTCTCTCCGTCTCCCCCCACCCCTGGGTCTGTCTCCCCCCCCCCCCCCACCCCCCCGCACCCCCACCCCGGTTCTTTGGACCCACCGAGCCGCCGGTGCGGGAGGGTATCGCAGACCCGGGGAGTGCACGGGTCCCAGGGAGACGCCGCCGCCCGCCCGACAGGGAATAATGACCCTCGTCTCCTCGGGTTACAGGATGTCCGGAGTGCGGCCGAGTATGAGGTCAGTCACCTGGAGGGAGCCGTTCGCATCGACCCGGACACCAGCGACGTGGGGACGGTGGTCAAGGAGCTGGGACTGACAGGTGGGGAACCGCGAATCCCACCTTCCAGGGGCTCGGTCACCCCGCTGCCTCGACCCCATTCCGCACACACACACACACACTGACCCTCACTGGGGGACGGGTCACACACACACACACACACACACAGACTCTATCTCCGCAAAACTGACGCCTTGATTGAAGGCAATTACGGCCAATGGGTCTGTCTGCTGCCTGTACACCAGACTGACCCAGGACGTGGTGGCTCTCCGCTCATAGTCATGGGACAAGACAGCACAGGAACAGACCCTTTGGTCCCTAATGTCCACACCGAACATGATGCCAAGCAAAATTGATCTCCTCTGCCTTCACGTGATCTCTATCCCTCCAGTCCCCGTATATCTATGTTCCAATCTCTGAGCCTCATAAAGACCACTACCGTATCTGCCTCCACCACCAGCCGGCAGTGAGTTCCGGCCACCCACCACTCCTTGTGTAACTAACCTAGCCTCATTCATATCCTTTAATTTTTGCCCCTCTCACCTTAAAGCTATCTCACTGGTCTTTGACATTTCCACCCGGGGGGGGGGGGGGGCATGGGGGGGGGGGGGGGGGGGGGGAGGGGAGTGTATATCACTTTCATAATAGTATAAACTTTTATCAGATCTCCCCCCCGTCTCATACGCTCCAGGGAAAACAAACCAAGTTTGTCCATCCTTCTTTCTCATTGTTAGCACCCTCTAGTCCAGGCGTTCTGGTAAACGTCTTCCACACCCGCTCCAAAGGCTCCACATTCTGCATGTAATGGGGCGACCAGAACTACACGCAATACTCCAAACGCAGCCTAACCAAGGTCTTACAAAGCTGCAACATGACTTCCCGATTCTTATACTCAATGTCCCCCCGACCGATGAACGGAAGCATACCGAATGAAGAAAGGCTGGATAGACTCGGCTTGTACTCGCTAGAATTTAGAAGATTGAGGGGGGATCTTATAGAAACTTACACAATTCTTAAGGGGTTGGACATGCTAGATGCAGGAAGATTTTTCCTGATGTTGGGGAAGTCCAGAACAAGGGGTCACAGTTTAAGGATAAGTGGGAAATCTTTTAGGACCGAGATTAGAAAAATATTTTTCACACAGAGAGTGGTGAGTCTCTGGAATTCTCTGCCACAGAAGGTAGTTGAGGCCACTTCATTGGCTATATTTAAGAGGGAGTTACATGTGGCCCTTGTGGCTAAAGGGATCAGGGGGTATGGAGAGAAGGCAGGTACAGGATACTGAGTTGGATGATCAGCTATGATCATATTGAATGGCGGTGCAGGCTCGAAGGGCCGAATGGCCTACTCCTGCACCTATTTTCTAAGTTTCTATGTTATCCCGTTTCTTACAAACTGGGGACAATTTACAGAGGCCAATTATCCTACAACCTCGCACATCTTTGAGATGTGGGGGGAAACCGGAGCACCCGGAGAAAACCCAAGTGGTCACAGGGAGAACGTGCAAACTCCACATAGACGGCACCTGAGGGCACGATCGAAACTGGGTCTCTAGCTTTGTGAGGCAGCGGCGCAGCAGACCGGCACCGTGGATGATTACATTCGCATTGTCCATTATGAAAATGCAAGTCAGAATTATAATTAATAGGCGCAGAATTAGACCATTCGGCCCATCAAGTCTACTCCGCCATTCAACCATGGCGGATCTATCCCCCCTCCTAGCCACATTCTCCTGCCTTCTCCCCATATCCCCTGACACCCGTAGTTATCAAAATCTATCTATCTTTGCCTTCCGTGGCAAATAATTCCACAGATTCACCACTCGTTGATGAAATAAATTCGTTCTCATCTCTTTCCTGATGGCACGTCCTTTAATTCTGAGGTTATGACATCTAGTCCTAGACTCTCCCACTAGTGGAAACATCCACCCCACATCTAATTATGGATTAAAACTTGGCCAACGCCAGTCTAATCCCGCCCCTCCCCGCGGACAGGGAGCTGAGGTACCGCCTGTCCCTGTTCTAACGCCGGGGTCTTGTTGCAGGTGGCTCGGAGGAGAAGGAGGTGGTTTGCTACTGCACGGCTGGTTACCACGCCTCGGAGATGGCGGAGAGGCTGGACAAGGCGCTGCCACCGGGGCGCGGCTCGACCAGGGTCTACAGCCTGGAAGGGGGGCTGGTGAGTTGGGCCAACGACGGCAAGCCCATGGTGGACAGTGGCGGCCAGACCACCGCTCTCGTCCACCCCTACAACAAGGTGTGGGCTCAGCTGCTGGAGCCCCAGTACCGGGCACCTCTCTGACCCCGAGCTCTCGGTCTGACCCCGGTCTCCGAGTCCCGCTCTAACCCTGCCCCCCCCCCCCCCCCCCCCATGCCCCCCCCCATGGCCCCCCCGGACTGACCCCGTGCTCCGGCCCCGGTCTGACCTCGGGGCCGCGGTCTGAACCTTGGAGGAGACACCGCGCTTGTCCTCGCTGTTTGTTCTGCAGTCATTTCCTGGCAAGATGACAAGTGAATTAAGTGGAGAATGTAACTTAGATTTCTGTGTATAAACAGGATCTAAGCCTTGACGCGTTGCAAAACAAATCAAGATATGAATGAATAAAACAATCCGCGCTGTTCTGCACACTGTGTCCTCTCAGAGTCCAATGCTGTTTCTTTGTACGATTAGATTCCCCTGTGCTCTCCTCAAGGCGCTGACCCGCACTGGGAGACGTCCCCCCCCCACCCACACACACACACTGACCCTCACTGGGGGGGTCACACACACACACACACTGACCCGCACTGGGAGACGTCTCCCCCCCCCCCCCCCCCCCACACACACACACTGACCCGCACTGGGGAACGGGTCACACACACGCACACTGACCCGCACTGGGGACGTCACACACACACGCGTGGGAGAGTGTCCCACACAAACACACACTGACCCGCACAGGGAGACCCCCCCCACACACACACACGGACCCGCACTGGGGAACTGGTCACACACACACACACACTGACCCGCACTGGGGAACGGGCCCCCCCCCCCCCCCACACACACACACACTGACCCGCACTGGGGAACGGGTCACCACACACACTGACCCGCACTGGGAGACGCCCCCCCCCCCACACACACAGACCCGCACTGGGGAACGGTGTCACACACACGCTGATCCTCACTGGGAGACGTGTCCAACACACACACACTGACCCGCACTGGGAGAACTGGTCCCCCCCCCACACACACACTGACCCGCACTGGGGAGACGTTCCCCCCCCACACACACACTGACCCCGCACTGGGGAACTGGTCACACACACACGCTGATCCTCACTGGGAGACGTGTCCCAACACACACACACTGACCCGCACTGGGAGACGTCCCCCCCCCCCACACACACACTGACCCGCACTGGGAGAACGGGTCCCCCCCCCCACACACACACGCGGATCCGCACTGGGAGACGCCCCCCCCCACACACACACTGAGCCGCACTGGGAGAAACGCCCCCCCCCCCCACACACACACTGACCCGCACTGGGGAACTGGTCACACACACACGCTGATCCTCACTGGGAGACGTGTCCCACACACACTGACCCGCACTGACCCGCACTGGGGAACGGGTCACACACACACACACTGACCGCTGGGCAACGGCGAGTGTCCCCCTCACAGCCGACTCTTGGCCCAGTGCCTTGTTGACCTCCCGGTCGCGACGAATCCACACCACACTGGACCCACGGTAAATATACAAGGACGAGTCCCTGTTCTGCCCTCTCCCATCGGGCAAAAGGTCTAGAAGTTTGAAAACGCACACATCCAGATTCACGGACAGTTTCTCCCCGGCTGTTATCATCCCACCACAACTAGAGAGCAGTCCTGAACTGCCATTTAGACCATCGGACTTTGCTGGCTTCACCTTCCCTACACGTGATTCCATTATCATGTATCTATACAGTGTAATGGCTCGATTACAATCGTGTACTGTCTTTCTGCTGACTAGTGAGCAGGCAACAAAAGCTTTTCACTGTACCTCTGTACACGTGACAATAAACTAAACCCTCCCCTGGTTTAGGTGAACAACCACAGATTACATCGGGAAGTTTCGTGGTTCCAGTTTTCACTCAAAATTTTCAAATCCCGCCATGAGACAGTGTCTTTAAAACAGTGGGTTTTAATAAGCCTCCGCCAGTAACAGGAGGAGGCGAGCTGGTTCAGGGATAACAAAAGTAGACTTGCCAACCTCACCCGAAGATATCACCAGGCACCTATCACTAGCCAGGCCCCCATCCGCCCTCCTTCAACCAGACTCAAGGACATGAAGGAGCCGAGAGGCCACAAACCATGAATTAAGAACATTCTTATTTTCTTTCAACGCCGTTTAATTGTGAAATGCTTGGGACATGGATGAATGGTGTCTGTGCAAGATGGGGAAGCCGCCCGGGCTGGTGTGGTTGATGGAGGGGGGGGGGGGGTCGGTCAGGACGGGAGGGGTGGGGGGCGTGAGAGGAGTGAATGGTGAGTGGTAGGCGTGGAGGGGTGGGTGATGATGAGAGGAGCGGGTCTGTGGGAGGGGAGGGACTCCGGGACGGCGCTGCTGGGCTATAGCGTGGGGAGGGGGCGAAGGGATTCTCGGAGGGGAGGGGGGTTGCAGGAGGCCGGGGGTGGGGAAAAGACGGAGGGGGTGGGGGGGGGAGGGGCTTGCAGGTCGGAGAGGAGGATAGAGAGAGAGAGAGAGGGGGGGGGGGGGGTGGTGGGCCTTGCAGGTGGCCAGGGAGGGGGGGGGCGAGGGGCGAAGGTGACTGCCTCTCCTCAGGCCGGCGGTTTGAAGTCGGCTTCCAGCAGCTCCTCCCACAGCTGGCAGTAGGGATGGAGGCGGCTGGTCGGCTGGTTCCTGCCGTCCACCAGGGGTCTCTTCTCCCTGCCCCACCGCAGGAGCCCCCCTTCCAGGTTGTACACGTCCACGGTGCCCGGGTCACTCCGCGTCGAATCCCCGGCTAGGAAGTCGCACAGTCGCTGCGCCACCCGGCAGGCGTGGAATTCAACGGTGCAGTAACAGATCACCACCGTCCCAGGGCTGTCTGTGGGCGAGGCGGGTCGCGGAGCGCTCAGGGAACAGGTAACGTCACATCCCACAACACACACCCCAAAACAGAGTTACAGACATCAGCCGAGCAATGTCTCCCTCAGATACACAGTGTGTGAGTGAGACCCGTCCCATAGTGAGGGTTAGTGTGTGTGTGTGGGTGTGTGTGTGTGTGTGTGTGTGCGCGCGCGCGTGTGTGTGTGTGTGTGTGTGTGTGTGTGTGTGGGTGGGGGGGTGAGTATGTGTGTGAGTTTGTGTGTGTGTGTACGTGCGTGTGTGTGGGTGTGGGTGTGCGGTGTGGGTGTGTGTGTGTGTGTGTCGTGTGGGTGTGTGTGTGTGTGTGTGTGTGTGTGTGTGTGTGTGTCTGTGTGTACGTGTGTGTGTGTGTGTGTGTGTGTGTGTGTGTGTGTGTGTGTGTGTGTGTGTGTGTGTGTGTGTGTGTGTGTGTGTGTGTGTGGGTGTGTGTGTGTGTGGTGGGGGGGGGGGGGTGTGGGGTGTGTGTGTGTGTGTGTGTGTTGTGTGTGTGTGTGTGTGTGTGTGGTGTGTGGGGTGTGTGGGTGTGTGGGGGGGTGTGTGTGTGTGTGTGTGTGGGTGTGTATGTCGGGGTGGAGGGGTCATAAATGATAGGAGCAGAATTTGTTCATTCGGCCCATCAAGCCATTCCATCATGGCTGACCCATCCATTCTTTCTAACCCCATCCTCCTGTCTTCTCATCATAACCACTGACATTCGTACTAATCCAGATTCCATCTCAGCCTTAAATAAACCCATTGACTTAACCTCCACAACTGTCTGTGGCAAATAATTCCACAGATTCACCACCCTCAGATACAGGGTGTGTGTAGGACGGGGTCGAGGCAGCGGGGTGACCAGCGGGGGGTGGGTTAGGGGGTGTGTGTGGGGGTCGGGGTTCCCCACCTGTCAGTCCCAGCTCCTTGACCACCGTCCCCACGTCGCTGGTGTCCGGGTCGATGCGAACGGCTCCCTCCAGGTGACTGACCTCGTACTCGGCCGCACTCCGGACATCCTGTAACCCGGGGGAGACGCGGGTCATTACTCCCCGTGGTCCCGGCTTCCCCGGGACCCGCGGCTCAGTGGGTGAACCGGCCGCGATGTGGGCGGGGGCAATGACGGACAGGGGGTCGCTCCGGGAGCTAGATTGGGCGGGGGGGGGGGGGGGGGGGGTGGGGGGGGGGGGGGGGGGGGGGGGGGGGTGGGGAGAGACCGTGGCAGGCGACGGGAGGGAGAATGAGGGGGTCGAAAGAATGCAGCTGGGACAGAGGAGATTAGATGGGGAGATACTGAGATCCAGGGGTTGCGACGGGACCCAGCGGTGGAGGGAGGGGGTGGGGGGGGGGGAGACCCGTGGGGGGAGTTGTCCAGGGCGCGTTGCCAGCCCCGCTCACCAACAGCAGCAGCCGCTCCCGCTCCCCCCGCAGCCGCTGCTCCAGAGCGGCCGGGCCCAGGCTCCGCATCGCGGGGAAGCGCCAGCGGATCCACTCGCTCACGGGCTCCATGAGTCGGCTCCGCATGACCCGTCCCGCCCCCATCCTGGACCCGGAGCCCAGACCCAACCCTCCGGCACTTGGCCAACCCAACCAACTCGAGGGCCAGCAGCTCCCACCGCCGCCGCGCAGTCCTGGGCCCATTAGTCAGATATTCCTCCGCTGCATGTTGTGTCAGAACTGCCCACTCTAATGTTGACCTGAATCAAAAATATCCCATGTCTATTCTGAGCGCTCACAAGCCAGACTCTTCTCCAGACCCGAGTCTCGACCCGAAACGTCACCCATTCCTTCTCTCCAGAGACGCTGCCTGCCCCGCCGAGTTACTCAATTTTTTGTGTGTCTATCCTCGGTTTAAACCAGCATCTGCAGTTCCTTCCTACACATTTAAACTAATCTCTTCTGCCTGCATGTGAACCGAATCTCCCCCCCCCCCACCCCCTCCCCTACGTCTTACACATCTACGTGTCTATCTGAAAGTATTTTAGACACCACTCTCATATCTCCCCCCCCCCCCCCCATCGCGCACGACGTTCCGGCCCCCACCAGTGTAAAACTTGCCCCCACATCTCGTTTAAACGTTGTCCCCCTCACCTTTAAGTATGCCCTCTAGTCTTTGACATTTCCACCCTGGGAGAAAGATTCTGACTGTCTGTCCTATCTTTGCTTCTAATGATTTTATAAACTTCTAGTTTGTAATAGAACAGAAGTGTTTCTCTCTTTTCTCCCGACGCTCCGGTCTAAAGGAGACGGGGAGGTGGCGGAGCAGACTATATGGGCCGAATGGCCTAATTCAACTCCTGCCATTTATGATTTTATGAGACAGGGAGCAGCTGCCGAGGAAGCCGTGAACTGTCATCGACCTTTGGTGCTGTTTGTGTGGAGTTTGCATGTTCTCTCTCCGGCGGCGGTGCCCCAGTTTCCATCCACATCCCAACTGAAGAAGGGTCCCGACCCGAAACTTCACCCACTCCTTCTCTCCAGCGATGCAATGAGTGACGCCAGATTTTTGTGTCTATCTTCAGTGTAAACCCTTCGTGCAGCAACCGTTTGCTGCCTGGTGGCTTGCCCCAGCGTTGTTGGTTGGCGAGTTAATGGGCGCATTAGTGAGAATGGGTTACAGGGAAGTACGTGGGTTGATTCATCTGACCGGACTGGTTTGCGCCGTCAGTGACTCGCTCTCCGTGGCATAACAAAAACTGGAACATATGAGGGCGGATTTTCACCACAGCATCCTGCACCTCGTGGTAAAGTTCACCGGGTTTTATTGTCCCATCGAAGATGGACACACAGTGCTGGGGCAACTCAGCGGGACAGGCCGCATCTTTGGAGAGAAAGAGTGGGTGACGTTTCAGGTCGAGACCCTTCTTCCGATTTCAGTCACCCATTCCTTCGATCCAGAGACGCTGCCCGTCCCGCCGGATTACTCCAGCATTTTGTGTCCATCTTCGGTGTAAACCAGCATCTGCAGTTCCTTCTTGCACATTGTCGGCTGCCAGCCTCTGAACTCCCTAAACCCTTCTCCATTAAGAGTTGCTTCAACCGGCGTTCTTCGACCTGGGTTTGGCCACGGCCTCGGTACCAGCACTCCGACAGGAGCTGCACTGGTAACCACCCGGACACTCCAGGAATGGTTCACTTATTAATGGACCCTGCTGTTGTCATTAAAGTTTAATTTGTACCTTGGACATAGAGCCTCTAGTCTATTGGCGCTGAGTCAGCAACAAAAGAGACTTGACGTTCTGTACAGCGCTGCGACATTCCCGTGCACGGCGACCACGGTTGTGATTCATGAGCCTCAGCAGCTACATTGTGCACAGAACGACAACACAAACAGCACTGAGAATAAATCACTCCTGCGACGCAAGGAACCGCAGTTGCTGGAATATTGAGAAAAGCCACAAAGTGCTGGAGGAATTCAGCCGGTCAAGCAGCAACTGTGGAAAGGCTAGACGGGTAAGGCCTGGTGATGCTGTTCAAGGGTTCAATATTAGACAGGAATCTGACCATTCCTTTGCTCGGCCTCCAGCAGTGGCGGCACAGCTGGTAGACTGCACCCGAGATCCAGGTTCGATCCCGACCTCAGGTGCTGCCTGTGTGGAGTTTGCACCTTCTCTCTATGACTGGACGGGTTTCCCCCCAAACACTCTGGTTTCACCTCACAGCCCAAAGATGTGCGGGGTTGGAGATTGGTCTGTAAAGTTGCCCCTAAAGTGTATGGAGTGGATGTCAAAGTGGGATCACATA
The DNA here is from genome assembly GCA_035221665.1 of Okamejei kenojei. Lineage (NCBI taxonomy): Eukaryota > Metazoa > Chordata > Chondrichthyes > Rajiformes > Rajidae > Okamejei > Okamejei kenojei. The sequence goes on from CM069156.1 coordinate 25,409,492, forward strand.
GAATTAGTGTGGATGGGTAGGAAGGAGCTGCCGATGCTGGTTTATACCCAAGACAGGCACAAAATGCTGGAGTAACTCAACGGGTCAGGCAGCATTTCTGGAGAACATGGATAGGTACAATGTGTAGGGAGGAACTGCAGATGCTGGTTTAAACCGAAGATGGACACAAAAAGCTGGAGTAACTTAGCGGGACAAGTACAGTGCTGGCGTAACTCAATGGGCCAGACAGCATCTATGGAGAAAAGGAATAGGCCACGATTCAGGTCAGAACCCTTCTTCAGACTGACCCACGAGTTACTCCAGCATATTGTGCCTGTCTAGCGTGATTGGCTGTCGGTGTGGACTCGCCAAAGGGCCTGTTTCCATGCTGTATCGTTCAATCAATGATTGCATTCTCTCACCGCAGCCCTCCCACAATCGTCAAAAGCCAAGGAACCCAACACCTGGCAGAAGAGCTGGAAGTCCCAGGAAGATGGCAGGTTGGGGAGAGGGCAGGGTGCATGGAGCTCAGCCCTGTACCACTGGCTTAGTGGCTTAAAACCAGGAATCGGTGAGAGGCAAGACAGGGAGGCGAATCATGGCTGGTGGAGAGGCCACCATAGATAGGGAGGGAGGGGCAAGATTACAGAGAGACTTCAACACAAAGTAGAAGGCAGCGAGCATGGGGGAGATGGGACAGGGGGTACAGGAGGTCGATAAGTGCAGGTTGACAAGGTTTGTGGGAATGCAATCAAGATCTTGAGTAAAAGAGATCAAAGAGGGTTTCTACACTGAGGCAGCATTCACGACAGGTCAGAGCTGTGAGGAGGAGAAGAGGCTAGTCCCAGAGTCCTGGACACCGATCCAGCTCTTCCCAGGATGGATGCTTCTTGAGATTCCTTATTCTTCCCATTCTCAGCAGCACTGGTTTGTGCACATACATTCTGGGATTGTGCATACATATTCACACACACTCGGTTTCTCCCAGAGATTCTGAGTTGTAACTACCCCATTGTATCAATCACAAATGATTTATGGACAAATCTGCGATAATTTACAAGAATAACGCAACACAGGCCCTCACAGATACACTGACAGACCCGTCCCCACCAGTACAGTACCCCAGTGTTACACAGTGTCAGACCCGTCCCCACCAGTACTGTACCCCAGTGTTACATAGTGTCAGACCCGTCCCCACCAGTACTGTACCGCAGTGTTACACAGACCTGTCCCCACCAGTACTGTACCCCAGTGTTACACAGTGTCAGACCCGTCCCCACCAGTACTGTACCGCAGTGTTACACAGACCCATCCTCACCAGTACTGTACCGCAGTGTTACACAGACCCATCCTCCACCAGTACTGTACCCAGTGTTACACAGTGTCAGACCATCCCACCAGTACTGTACCGCAGTGTTATACAGTGTCAGACCCGTCCCCACCAGTACTGTACCCCAGTGTTACACAGTGTCAGACCCGTCCCCACCAGTACTGTACCGCAGTGTTACACAGTGTCAGACCCGTCCCCACCAGTACTGTACCGCAGTGTTACACAGTGTCAGACCCGTCCCCACCAGTACTGTACCCCAGTGTTACACAGTGTCAGACCCGTCCCCACCAGTACTGTACCCATGTTATGCAACAATAGTGCAGGACTACGCTAGACAGGCAGATGCGATTTGTTGCTGGATGTAGACTTTCACAACAGACTGAAATCCAGGAACTCTTTTTTGACTCCTCTAATTATTTCTACAAATGACTAACACTTCTGGGTTCCCAACTGGGTAACTGGACAAGTTCTACAGCTTCTGAAGGGATGTTCACCCTATTGGTGTAGACTCTCAACAGTGAATCCAGCCGATGGCTACAGCAAGCAGACTGCAGATTCTAGTACTTCAATCACTGCACGTCTGACTGGTTTATAAATATCCACGGGAGGGGCCCTCCTGCCCGGGGCCCCTGCTCCATGCTGTCTCTGTCCATATGCCAGCAGAGCCACTGGCCAGGCTGTGGATGGCCCCCCCTGACCCGGCTGGCCGGCCCACTGGGCCCTCACTTGCTGGAGGCGTTGTTCTGCTGCTGTTGCTCGGCCAGGGCCTGCTGCAGCCGCGCACGCTTGCGGGAGTAATGCTGCCAGTGCAGCAGCTGCTGCTCATCGATGAACTTGGCGCACTGGGCGTTGACCAGCTCCTTGCGGAAGTGCTCGTACTGAAGCAGCTCCAACATGTGGAGGCACTGGGGGTACCTGGGGAGAGAGAGTGAGAGAGTGAGAGAGTGAAAGAGGAGATGGGAGAGAGAATGGGTGGGTGAGGGAGAGGGGAAGAAGAGAGGGAGGGGAGAGAGAGAAAATGATTGTGAGAGAGGAGGGAGAGTGAGAGCAGTGAGGGAGAGAGAGTGAGTGGGGTAGTGAATGAGTGAGTGGTGTTGAAAGAGGGTGGAAGATCAAGAAATGGGGAGGGAGGGAGATAGGATGAGTGAAGAGAGTACTGAGGGAGAGGAAGAAAGAGAGAGCGAGGGAGAGAGCGGGAGATGGGGGGTGGGGGAGAGTGAGTGAGAGGTGAAATGGGGGGGGGCGGTCAAGAATGAGGGAGAGAGTGAAGATGGTGGGAGAGAGTAAGTGAGAAAAAGGGTGAGGGGGAATGGAAAGTGAGCAAGGGAGAGGAAGAGAGAGTGAGGGAGAGGGGGGGGTGTGGGAGAGAGAATTAATGAATGGTGGTAGGGAACAGACGAGTGTGCGGGGGAAGACAATGTAATGTCACAGGTCGGTGCGTGAGCACTCACGCGGTACATAGAGCGGTATAGCACTTACTTCAGGTACCTGGCGTACTCGGGCTCCCTCCAGTACAGGAGATACTTGAAGTAGTTGACGAACGTGCGGTCTCTGAAGTAACCCCTCTGCGCCAAGACTGTGGCCGGGACAAGATCATTAGTTTAGATGGCAGGAGAATGGTACTGCAGGCAGTAACCCTGCCTCACAGCTCTGTAACCACCCCCTCAGCCACAACCCCTGGTCCCCTACCCTTGCCCCTCACTGGGCACCAACTGCGACCACATTCCCTCATGTCCAGCCGCCCTCTCCACCCATTCCTTATAGGAGTCACTCCCTCTAACATCACTGCTCTCTTCATAGAACAGTACAGCACAGAACAAGCCCTTCGGCCCAGGTCTGCGTCGAACACAATGTCAAGTTAATCTAACCTCCTCTGTGCGCACGTGATTCACATCCTTCCATTCCCTGCATATCCATGCATCTATCTAAAAGCCTCTTAAATATACATCTCCACCACTCCTGATAACGTTTCCGACACCCACCATCCATGTAATACCTCCCTTTTACATTTTGCCCCTCTCACCCTAAATTTTTGATATTTCCAACCTGAGAAAAGGTTCCGATTGTCTACCCTATCTATGCCTCACATAATTATATTTAATTCTATCAAGTCTCCCCTCAGCCTCAGATAGTCCAGAGAAAACAACCCAGCTGCGGGGAGAGGGCGTGATACTCACAGTTCAGGTAGTTAGGGTTCGCCAGACACTGAACAAACTCCAGCTCCATCTGGAATCGCAGCTTCGCCTGTTCCTCTGGGCGCAGGGAGAGGGGGGGGGGGGGGGGTAAACACACAGAGTAACTACCTCGCCGTTTAAGTACTAACGACCATCCGAAATAGCAGAGTGGCGCAGCTGGTAGAGCAGCTGCCTTCCAGCACCAGTGGCGTGGATTCAATCCTGACCTCGGGTGCTGCCTGTGTGGCGTTTGCACGTTCTCCCTGTGACTACGTGGGTTTCCTCCGGTTGGTCAGCCGGTGTTTCCACACTCTCTATTCCCCGGGGTCCGTCCCCCACCCCACCTTCTCCTCCATCAACGCCCCCCCTGTGGTTCCTAACCCCCCCCCCCCCCCCCCCTGGTCCTACCCCCCTCGCCCCCTCTGCTTCATCCTCCACCCTCCCCCCCGTGATCCGCTGAGCTGGGTCACATGGCCGGAAGCCTCTCACCCGTCTCCAGGGAGCTGGAGACCGCGGCCATCGTCCCTCCGCCGGCCTCCAGCAGCCCCGCAGCCCCCGCGCCCGACTGTGCTGCCGACCGGAGCTGTCCCCGCCTGCCGGGCCCGAGACACCAGCGCGGAGTTGAAGCGGTCAGTCGGCGGAATGGCGCAGCCCCCGTCCGCACCACCACTCGCGGGAAGTGACGCACGACAGATAGGCCACTTCCGCTTCCGCCCGCAGTGGGCTGGAGGATCAGGGCTGCCCCCCCCCCAGTGGGCTGGAGGACCAGGACTGCCCCCCCCCAGTGGGCTGGAGGACCAGTGCTCCCCCCCCAGTGGGCTGGAGGACCAGGGCTGCCCCCCCCCCCAGTGGGCTGGAGGACCAGGACTGCCCCCCCCCCCCAGTGGGCTGGAGACCAGGACTGCCCCCCCCCCCAGTGGGCTGGAGGCAGCTCCCCCCCGGGCTGGAGGACAGGGCCCCCCCCCCCCCCAGTGGGCTGAGGACCAGCACTGCCCCCCCCAGTGGGCTGGAGGACCAGTGCTCCCCCCCCCCAGTGGGCTGGAGGACCAGGACTGCCCCCCCCCAGTGGGCTGGAGGACCAGGCTGCCCCCCCCCCCCAGTGGGCTGGAGGACCAGGACTGCCCCCCCAGTGGGCTGGAGGACCAGGACTGCCCCCCCAGTGGGCTGGAGGACCAGTGCTGCCCCCCCCCCAGTGGGCTGGAGGACCAGGACTGCCCCCCAGTGGGCTAGAGGACCAGTGCTGCCCCCCCCCAGTGGGCTAGAGGACCAGTGCTGCCCCCCCCCAGTGCTAGAGGACCAGTGCTGCCCCCCCCCCAGTGGGCTAGAGGACCAGCTGCCCCCCCCCAGTGGGCTAGAGGACAGCGCTGCCCCCCCCCAGTGGGCGACCAGTTGGCTTGCCCCCCCCCCAGTGGGTGGAGGACCAGGACTGCCCCCCCCAGTGGGCTAGAGGGCCAGTGCTGCCCCCCCCAGCTGCCCCCCAGTGGCTAGAGGACCAGTGCTGCCCCCCCAGTGGCCTAGAGGACCAGTGCTGCCCCCCCCAGTGGGAGAGGACCAGTGCTGCCCCCCCAGGGGCTAGGACCAGTGCTGCCCCCCCCCCAGTGGGCTGGAGGAGTGCTGCCCCCCCCAGTGGGTTGGAGGACCAGGGGTGCCCCCCCCCAGTGGGCTGCTGCCCCCATTGGGTGGAGGACCAGTGCTGCCCCCCCCCCAGTGGGCTGGAGGACCAGTGCTGCCCCCCACCCATGGGCTGGAGGACCAGTGCTGCCCCCCCCCCCAGTGGGCTAGAGGACCAGTGCTGCCCCCCAGTGCTAGAGGACAGTGCTTCCCCCCCCCAGTGGGCTGGAGGACCAGGCTGCCACCCCCCCAGTGGGCTGGAGGACCAGTGGCTGCCCCCAGTGGGCTGGAAGGACCAGGGCTTCCCCCCCCAGTGGGCACCATGGCACCCCCCAGTGGGGGACCCCGTGGGGGGGGGCTGACCCCACTCCCACCCCATGTCACTGTGTGGCTCGTCGTACTTTCCCTCTGGACCATCATCCAACAGAGCATTAGGCCATGATCTCCTAACCTGCCCCCCCAGTGGGCTGGAGGACCACCACCCCGGCTAGAGGACCAGTGCTGCCCCCCCCAGTGGGCTGGAGGACCGGGGCTGCCCCCCCCAGTGGGCTGGAGGACCAGTGCTGGCCCCCCAGTGGGCTGGAGGGACCAGTGCTGCCCCCCCCCAGTGGGCTAGACGACCAGTGCTGCCCCCCCCCACAGTGGGCTGGAGGGACCAGGTGTGCTGCCCCACCCCCCCCCCCCCAGTGGGCTGGAGGACCAGTGTGCTGCCCCCCCCCCCCAGTGGGCTAGAGGACCAGTGCTGCCCCCCAGTGTTCTAGAGGACCAGGGCTTCCCCCCCCCAGTGGGCTGGAGGACCAGTGCTGCCCCCCCCCAGTGGGCTGGAGGACCAGGGCTGCCCCTAGTGGGCTGGAAGACCGGTGCTGCTGCCCCCTCCCCTTCAGTGGGCTGGAGGACCAGGGCTGCCCAAATGTGCTGGAGGACCAGAGTTGCCCCTGTGGCTTGGCAGACTGGAGCTGACCCCACTCCCACCCTGAGCTGGAGGACCAATGATGGAGGACCGGTGCTGGAGGACTGGTGCATTAGGATCAGCTCGTCGTACCTCCCTCTGGACCATCATCCAACAGAGCATTAGGCCATGATCTCCCACACACTGCCTGGGGAGATAGCCTCATCACTGCCCGATCCATGCTGCCTACTTTACCCTCCAGCCAATATCCATATCTACAGGCAGAATTGATGGCTGGATCTGTAAATGTGATCGGTGGAGACACAATGAATCGCAGTTGCTGCTTTACGAAAAAATGGACACGTGCTGGAGTAACTCAGCATGTTAGGCAGCATCTCTGGAGAACATGAATAGTTGACAATTTTGTTCAGAGTGAAGAAGGATCCCGACTGGAAACGTAGCCTTTCCATATTCTCCAGAAACACTGCCTGACCCACTGAGTTCCTCCAGGAACTTTGTGGGTTTTCTTTCTGGAAACAGACCCTTTGGCCCAACTCTCCAGGCTTGCATTCAGTCCATATCCCTCTAAGCCTTTCCCATCTATATACCTGTCCAAATATCTTTTAAATGATGTTATAGTTCCTGTCTCAACTACCTCCACAGGCAGTTCATTCTATATCCCCATTATTTGTGTGAATAAGTTACCCCTTAGGATCATTTTAAATCTCCCCTCTCACATTATACCTATGCCCTTTAGTTTGAGACTACCGTACCCTGGGAAAAAGACTGTGACCATTCACGTTATCGTTTTATACATCTCTATAACATCACCCCTCAGCCTCCTTCACTCATTTTAACTCGTGCCCTCCACTCCTGGAGGAGTTGGACCCAAGGGCCTGTTTCTGTGCTGTACGACTCTATGACTGGGTGTCTGCTCTTGAGTGACGTCAGAGGTACCGGCATTGAATGCTCACCACAATTGCAGGGAGAGTTCAGGAGAGAAGGGAGGATGTGGTGTTCAGTTCCAAGGGGAGAGTTTGGGTGAAATATACAGATGGTAGAAGCTGTTGATGGGTGTGAGGACAAGGGGAGGATGAGGATAAGGGGGCAATGGTGAGGGGTGTTGAGAGTGGGGGAGTTGAGGGCGAGGCAGGAGTGAGGACAAGGGGAGGATGAGAGGGGTTGAGGGTGAAGGGGGTTGAGGGTGATGGGGGGCGAGGGATGAGGGGAGGTTGAGATTGAGGATGGGGGGGTGAGGATGTGGGGGGGTTGAGGGTGAGGGGAGAGGGGGCCACGAGGAGACCTGTGGGCAGTGAGATGTGGGATGGGTGTTTCTGCACAGCCCCGTCCATCCACACCTCTTGCCAAGTGTTTCTGAGGAGGGTGGCACAGCTGGTAGAGCCACAGCGCCACAGACCCGGGTTCAATGTTCTCCCTGTGACTATGATGGATTTCCTTGCATATCCCAAAGACGGGTGGGTTTGCAGGTTAATTGCCCCGAATGTGTGAGGAATGGTTGAGAACATAGAACATTGGGATAACATAGAACTTATGTGAACGGGTGATTGATGGTGGGCATGGACTCGAAGGGGCCGAAGGGCCTGTTTCTGTGCTGTGTCTCCAATAGAAACCTGTGCAGAGGCGTCTGCTGGCTGGACCTGCCCCTGCTCCCTGTGTGTGTTTACACCACATCTCCGTGCATTACCTGCATGACTCCATCACATCTCCCATGGGAGTGTTCCGCAGTTTGCCTGATGCCTCCTTTCTGTGTTCCGGCAGCTTCCAGCAGCCTCCCCACGGCAAGGATGAACCCGGTCATCTGGTGGATCCGCAGCAGCTTCCAGTCCGTGCAGGATATGGGCTCCGACTCCCTGGTGCAACAGCTGGCACAGAAACCAGGACACGTCTTGCTGCTGGTGAGTGGCACTGCCCAAACCTACCCACCTCCCCCCGGTAACAGGGCCCAGACTCTGGTCAATGGCACTTCCCAGATCTGCCCACTTCTCCTTGGTAACAAGGCCTGATCTCTGGTCAATGGCATTGTCCACATTTCCCCGGTAACAGGGCCCAGACTGTGGTCAATGGCACTGCCCACTCATACTCAACTTTCCCCAGTAACAGCGCCCAGACTGTGGTCACTGTAGGAGTACAATCTGGGAAGAGTTGATGGGGATGTAGGAAGAGTATAAGAGGTCAGGGTAGGAAGGTGTGAATGGGCGGTTGATGGTCGGTGTGAACTCAAACATCTCTGTAAAGGATCTCTGTGACTCGAAAACATGTTGGAGACAGTAGCTTGTCTCCTCCAGCAGATGGCAGTGTTGGCCACCATCAGTCAGTGGAAGCAGAAGATGATGTAATAAAAAGCAAATGCAGATGGTAGGGTACACAAAAGGCTGGAGAAACTCAGCGGGTGCAGCAGCATCTAAGGAGCGAAGGAGATAGGCGACGTTTCGGGTCGAGACCCTTCTTCAGACTGGTCAGGGATCAGGGAAACGAGAGATATAGACGGTGATGTGGAGAGATAAAGAACAATGAATGAAAGATATGCAAAAAAGTATCGATGATAAAGGGAACAGGCCATTGTAAGCTGTTTGTGGTGTGAAAAGGAGAAGCTGGTGCGACTAGGGTGGGGGAGGGAGATAGAGATTGAGGGAATGCCAGGGCCCGAGGGCTGAGGGAGAGGTGGGAAGGGGAGGAGACAGCAAGGGTTAACAGAATTGAGAAAATTCAATGTTCAAGCCCAAAGGATGCAGACTCCCCAAGCGGAATATGAGGTGCTGTTCCTCCAGCTTGCGGTGTTGCTCACTCTGGCCGTGGAGGAGGCCCAGGACCAAGAGGTCGGATGCGAAATGGGAGGGGGAGTTGAAGTGCTAAGTGCTAACCCTAACCCTAATGCAGATGGTAGTTCATATCAAAGATAGACACAAAGTGCTGGAGTAACTCAGCGGGTCAGGCAGCATCTCTGGAAAAAAGGGACAGGTGATTTTGGGTTGGGACACTTCTTCAGACTTCCCATTGATGGGCAGTGGTAAACCAGGTCAGACTCAACACTGTCCCATCACACACCCCTGGGGAGGGACAGCGCACCAAACCCAATCTTCTAACCCTCGTCCCCCCGGGTTACAGGATGTCCGGAGTGCGGCCGAGTATGAGGTCAGTCACCTGGAGGGAGCCGTTCGCATCGACCCGGACACCAGCGACGTGGGGACGGTGGTCAAGGAGCTGGGACTGACAGGTGGGGAACCCCAACCCCCACACACACCCTAACCCCCTAACCCCACCCCAGCCGATCACCCCGCTGCCCCCTCCCCACCCTCACTGCCCTTCCTCTCCACCTTCCCCCACCTCCGCTCCCCTGCGGAGAGTCAGGGTGAAGGGAATCAAAGCGGTGGGGTGCCGCGGTGAGGGTGGGTGACAGGCGACAGGTGGAGGGCAAGGGGTGAGAGGGCAAGGGGTGAGAGGGCAAGGGGTGAGAGGGCAAGGGGTGAGAGGGCAAGGGGTGAGAGGGCAAGGGGTGAGAGGACGGGACAGTTGGGGGGTTGTGGAGGGAGGATGGAGTGGTGGGGTGAGGTAGTCTGGGTTGTGGGTGCAAGGAGCAGGGGGTCTGTGGAGGGAAGGGTGCGAAGGGGTGAGAGCTGAGGGGGGTTGGGGTGAGGTGGAGTTGGAGAAGGGAGAAGAGGGTGGGTGCTGAGAGAGGTGGGTGCGACCTGGTCTGGGGGAATGGCAGGGTGGGTGTGAGGTGCAGGGGGACTGGTGGGAGGGGTGGGTGCTGAGGAGGTTGGGGTGAGGACAGGAGTGGGTGGATGAGGAGCAGAGAGATGCATTAGGAGGGGTGTGGGCTGGACAGTGCTGAGGGTTTCGGGGGCCATGGGGAGTGGGGGTACAGGATGATGCCCCCTCCTTCCCCACAGATACCCCCTCATTGCCTCCCCTCTCTCCGCAGCCAGCGGGCCTTCCCGGGACGTGGTGTGTTACTGCACGGTGGGTTATCGCTCGTCCCGGCTGGCACAGCAACTTGACCAGGCGCTGTCCGCCGGAGCCCAGGGCAGCCCCAGCCCCAGGGTCTACAACCTGGAGGGGGGACTGGTGAAGTGGGCCAATGAGGGCAAGCCCATCGTGGACAGCGGGGGCAAGCCCACCCCCCTCGTACATCCCTACAGCGCCGTCTGGGCCTATCTCCTGCAGCCTGAGTTCAGGGCCAAGATATGAAAGAGGGAGACTCTCCGGACTCCTGAACCTGGACCCCTGACCTCTAAATGTCTGACCCTGGATCTCCGACCCTGGACCCCTCACCTTTGGATCTCCGACCCTGGTCCCCTAACCCTGGACATCTGATCCTGGACCCCTGACCCTGGACCACCAACGTCTGGACCTACAAACCACTGGACCTCAGGACAACTGATCCTGGACCTCTGACCTCTCGACCTAATCACCAGACCCCTCGACCCTGGACCCCTAACCCTGACCTCAGGACTGACTCCTGGACCTCCAGCCTCCAAAACCCTGGACCCCCTGATTCAGAAACTGCGCTCTGGGAAGGATGGGATGTGTTTGCTTGTGAGGAAAGGGTTATGGACAATAGGAGCAGGAGTAGGCCAATTGGCCCATCGAGCCAGCACTGCCATTCAATGTGATCATGGCTGATCATCCACAATCAGTACCCACCCAGTTCCTGCCTTCTCTCCATATCCCTTAATTCCGCTATCCCTAAGAGATCTATCTAACTCTCTCTTGAAAGCATCCAGCGAACCAGCCTCCACCGGCCCGTGAGGCAGAGAATTCCACATACTCACAACTCTCTGTGTGAAAAAGCTTCTCCTCATCTCTGTTTTAAATGGCTTACCATTTATTCTTAAATTATGCCCCCTGGTTCTGGACTCCCCCAACATTGGGAACATGTTTCCTCCCTTTAGCGTGTCCAAACCCTTAATAATCTTATATGTTTCAATGAGATTCCCTCTCACCCTAAATTCCAGAGTATACAAGCCCAGCCGCTCCAATCTATCAACATATGACAGGCCCACCATCCTGGGAATTAACCTTGTAAATCTATGCTGCACTCTGTCAATAGCCAGGTGCGGTCTCACTAGGGCCCTGTACAACTGCAGGAGGACCTTTTTGCTCCTATACTCAACTCCTCTTGTTATGAAGGCCAACATGCCATTCGCTTTCTTCACTGCCTGCTGTACCTGCATGCTTACTTTCAGTGACTGATGAACAAGGACCCCCAGATCCCATTGTACTTCCCCTTTTCCCAACTTGACGCCATTTAGATAATATTCTGCCTTCCTGTTTTGGTGGATAACCTCACATTTATCCACATTAAATCTGCATCTGCCATGCATCTGTCCACTCACCCAACCTGTCCAAGTCACCCTGCATCCTCCCAGCTCACAGTTCACTCTGCCACCCAGCTTTGTGTCATCTGCAAATTTGCTAATGTTACTTTCAATCCCTTCATCCAAATCATTAATATATATTGTAAATAGCTGCGGTTCCAGCACTGAGCCTTGCGGTACCCCACTAGTCACTGCCTGCTATTCTGAAAGGGACCCGTTAATTCCTACCCTTTGTTTCCTGTCTGCCAACCAATTTTCTATCCATGTCAGTACCCTACCCCCAATACCATGTGCTCTAATTTTGCCCACTAATCTCCTATGTGGGACCTTATCAAATGCTTTCTGAAAGTCCAGGTACACTACATCCACTGACCATTATCCTGGTTACATCCTCAAAAAAATTCCAGAAGATTAGTCAAGCATTTCCCTTCGTAAATCCATGCTGATTCGGACCGATTCTGCTACTGCTATCCAAATGTGCTGCTATTTCATCTTTTATTATTGACTCCAGTATCTTCCCCACCACCGATATCAGGCTAATTGGTCAATAATTCCCTGTTTTCTCTCTGCCACCCTTCTTAAAGAGTGGCACAACATTAGCTACCCTCCAATCCACAGGAACTGATCCTGAATCTATAGGACATTTGAAGAATGATCAACAATGCATCCACGATTTCTAGAGCCACTTCCTTAAGTACCCTGGGATGCAGACCATCAGGCGCTGGCGATTTATCAGCCTTCAGTCCCATCAGTCTACCCAAAAAATGTCCTGCCTAATGTGAATCTCCTTCAGTTCCCTCGCCACCCCAGATTCTCTGGCTAGTACATCAGGAAGATTGTTTGTGTCCTCCTTAGTGAAGACAGTTAATCAGATTGCCGTAAATCCTGCTGATGTCAGACAGCCACTTATTTCATTTTAACTTTGATCTTCACTTTCTGGCTGGTGGGTCTGTTGGCTGTAGGAGGGGGATGTCTGACCACTGACCCCTGGTGATTCACCCCCAGTGTAAAACAAACAATGTTCATACAACACGGAAACCGGCCCTTCGGCCCTACTCACCCATGCCCATTATGATGTCCCATCTAAGCTCATCTCTTTTGACCATGTTTGGCCCATATGCCTTTAAATCCTTTCTATCCATGTTCCTATCCAAGTGCCTTTCAATTGTTGTACCCGCCTCAGCTACCTTCTCCAGCAGCCCATTCCACATACCCACCATCATCAGTGAGTTACAAAGTTGTCCCTCAGGTCGTAAATCTTTCCCATTGTATCTTAAACCGGTGACCTCTAGTTGGTTATTCGTCTACCCTGGGGATAAGACTCTGGGGATGCATTCATCCAGTCTATTTCCCCTATCATTTTGTACACCGCTATAAGATCACCAGTCATCCTCCTTGCTCCAAGGAATAAAGCCCGAGCCTGCCCAACCTCTCACTATTGCTTAGGTCCTTGAGTCCTTCATCAATGTTCTCTGGCCTCTTGGCAGCTTCATGCTGTAAATCATTGCTGTAGACCAGAGGCTGATTCAGACACTCTAATGCTCAGAGTCTGAAGGTGGGTCTCAACCAGAAATGTCACCCATTCCTTCTTTCCAGAGATGCTGCCTGTCCCGCTGAGTTCCTCCAGCATTTTTGTGTCTTATCTTCGGTGCAAACCAGCACCTGCAGTTCCATCCTACACACGAGGTTAAGGAGAGTATTGCATTTAGTTGATGACTGGTTCTGGGTGAAGGAAGGATTTGCGGAGGTCTCATTAGCAGAGGGGCAGGGTGAGCGGGGTCTGTGGGACGAGGTGCCGTTGGAACCGTTGGGTACAAGGACACTGGGCTCTCTGCATGGTCACGGTGCAGGGGACGGGACAGCTGGGTGTACACTACAGCACTGGACCAGACTGATGTGATGTGCCAATGAATCAGCAGACAGTGACAAATCCCCGGTCTGTCTGGGTGTGTGGGCTGGGGGACAGGTTAGTTAACAAAGAACTGTTAGTTTCACAAAGGCCAGATGTTGGGCCACATGTAACTGCTGAATATTTACCCTACGGTATCTCTGGGTTAATTCAACATCATGATTGTTACTTCAAACACTAATGGTTCCTTAATAAATAATTATCTGTAAACTGCACCACTCCTTTTGTGACGTATTGAACTCCCAATCCAAAAGTAATAGAATTAAACTCAAACTGAATGTAATTACCTCTTCTAATTCTGGAGTGGACTCTACCAGGGGTACAATCCCTGAAGGTGCCCACCCTCCCAGGGGTGCAGTCCCTGAAGGTGCCCACCCTCCCAGGGGTACAGTCCCTGAAGGTGCCCACCCTCCCAGGGGTACAGTCCCTGAAGGTGCCCACCCTCCCAGGGGTACAGTCCCTGAAGGTGCCCACCCTCCCAGGGGTACAGTGCTCAGGAGATTAGTTTAATTTGGTATTGTGTTCAGCATGGACATTGTGGGCTGAAGGGCCTGTTCCTGTGCTGTTCTATCTACCTGGCTATCTTGCCTCCACAAAGCAGTCTGAGCAGTATCAGGCCATTCAGCCCCTCGTGCCTATCCCATTATTCAATCCGGTCATGGCTGATCCAAGTGCCCTTCCATCAACTGTGCAAATCCCCAAAGCTCTCAACTCCTTAATCTTTTAAATATTTATCTGTCTCCCTCTTTGTCACTCTCCCGCCGGTGAAAACATCTCAACATCCACCCTGTGAAGTCACCTCCCACCACCATGGGGGCTTAACTATTGAAATAAGGTCACGTCCCATTCCGGTAAACTCCACGGAGCATGAATGGGGATAAGGGAACATGATTCAGCTCCTCCCCCCCCATTGAGAAGAGGCCGGTTGGGGAGTGGGGAGGGTCATTGATCGAGATGCAAGACACCAGCCCAGGTAAATGGTGGCGGAATATTAAATCATTGCACGGTGGCGCAGGCCTTACACGCCAGAGACCCGAGTTCGATCCTTACTACGGGAGCATGTCTGTACTGAGTTTGTACGTTCTCCCCGTGACCTGCATGGGTTTTCTCCGTTTCCTTTTCATTCCAAAAGACGAACTGGTTTGTAGGTTCATTATCTTGGTAAAATTGTAAATTGTCCCTAGTGTGTAGGATAGTGTTAGTGTGCAGGGATCATTGATCGGCACGGACTCGATGGGCCGAAGGGCCTGTTTCCGCATTGTATCTAGAGATTTTCTAAACAGTTTAGTTTAAAACTGAAAATAAGATCAGGGCTGCTTTGCTGCCCGTTCTCCCTCCCCCGCCCCATAACCCTTACTGACTGAAAATCAATTTCAGCTTCCTATACATTCAAGGATTCGTCCACTGTAGATTTCTGGGTGAGAAGTTACAAATTCTTGCAACATTGCTTGATTTAAGTACTTACTGGGGCAGGTAGGTGCCATAGGTGAAGCAGTAGGCATTTTGGGCAAGGGAGGGCACATGGGGACACCACCACCGGCAGTGTCTCCCCTCAGCCACACACCATCCTGACTCCGAGATACCTTGCCCTTCCTTCACCTCCACTGGGTCTAAGGACCGATACCTCCCTCACTAACATCACAGTGAAGGGGGCACCTTCACCAGAAGTACCACAGCCCTTCAAGATGGCGGCAGGGTAGAGGGGTATTTAGGGATGGGCGATCAATACTGACCTTGCCATTGAAGCCCAGTCCTGAACATCATCAGAGGTGAGATACTGGGCAGTGACACTGCTGTACCGCGGTGACCGGGTGCCCTGAGCTTGTCCTGAGTTCCTGCAAGGCCCTGTGGTCCCTTCTCTGAGAGTCACCGCGCTGTTGCAGTGGAGAGGTGTGCGTGTGTCGAGGGTCCTGAGAGAGAGCTACTCCGTGTGGAGCAGTGCTCCTGGCAGGGTCACTCAGGGCGGGCAGGTCGAGGGGGAGGTTCCTGACAGAGCGCGGCCCAAGGAGACGAGCTCAGCGGTGGAACAGGCGGAGGATGGAGGCTCGCTGGCGGGTGGAGACCACGACAGCTGCGAAGGTGGAAGAAGTTGCAGCATAGAAACATAGAAAATATGTGCAGGAGGAGGCCATTCGGCCCTTTGAGCCAGCACCGCCATTCATTGTGATCATGGCTGATCGTCTGCTATCAATAACCCGTGCCTGCCTTCTCCCCATATCCCTTGACTCCACTAGCCCCTAGAGCTCTATCCAACTCTCTCTTAAATCCGTCCAGTGATTTGACCTCCACTGCCCTCTGTGTCAGGGAATTCCATAAATTCACAACTCTCTGGGTAAAAAAAATTTTTTGCAGCTCAGTCTTAAATGACCTCCCCTCTATTCTAAGGCTGTGGCCCCTGGTTCTGGACTCACCCAACATTGAGAACATTTTTCCTGCATCTAGCTTGTCCAGTCCTTTTATAATTTTATATGTTTCTATAAGATCCCCCTCATCCTTATAAACTCCAATGAATACAAGCCTCGTCTTTTCAATCTTTCCTCATATGACAGTCCCGCCATCCCAGGGATCAATCTCGTGAACCTACGCTGCACTGCCTCAATCACAAGGATGTCCTTCCTCAAATTAGGAGACTAAAACTGTACACAATACTTCAGATGTGGTCTCACCAGATCCATATACAACTGCAGAAAAACCTCTTTAATCCTGTACTGAAATCCTCTTGTTATGAAGGCCAACATTCCATTAGCTTTCTTCACTGCCTGCTGTACCTGCATGCCAACTTTCAGTGACTGGTGTACAAGGACACCCAGGTCTCGCTGTACTTCCCCCTTACCCAACCTAACCCCATTGAGATAATAATCTGTCCCCTTGTTTTTGCCACCAAAGTGGATAACCTCACATTTATCTATATTATACTGCATCTGCCACGCATCTGCCCACTCACTCAACCTGTCCAGGCCCCCCTGCAACCTCCTAACATCGTCTTCACAGTTCACACTGCCACCCAGCTTTGTGTCACCCACAAACTTGCTAGCGTTGCTCCTAATTCTCTCTTCCAAATCATTAATATATATGGTAAACAGTTGCGGCCCCAACACCGAGCCTTGCGGCACTCCACTTGCCACTGCCTGCCATTCTGAAAAGGACCCGTTGACTCCTACTCTTTGCTTCCCGTCTGCCAACCATTTTTCTATCCATGTCAACACCCTACCCCCAATACCATGTGCTCTAAGTTTAGTCACCAGTCTCCCGTGCGGGACCTTATCAAAGGCTTTCTGAAAGTCCAGATACACTACATCCACTGGCACCCCTTCATCCATTTTACTTGTCACATCCTCAAAAAATTCCAGAAGATTAGCCAAGCATGATTTCCCTTTCATAAATCCATGTTGACTTGGACTAATCCTTTTACTGCTCTCCAAATGCTCCATTAATAGCTTTTTAATAATTGACTCCAGCATCTTTCCCACCACTGAAGTCAGGCTAACTGGTCTGTAATTCCCCGTTTTCTCTCTCGCTCCTTTCTTGAAAAGTGGGATAACATTAGCTATCCTCCAATCCACAGGAACTGATCCTCAATCTATTGAAGATTGGAAAATGATCACCAATGCATCCACTATTTCTAGAGCCACCTCCCTGAGGACCATCAGACCCAGGGGATCTCTCATCCTTCAGTCCCATTAGCCTACCCAATACTATTTGTCGCATAATGAAAATTTATTTCAGTTCCTCTACCCCCTTAGATCTTCTGTCCTCCAGTACATCTAGGAGATTGTTTGTGTTTTCCTTAGTGAACTGATCCGAAGTACCTATTCAACTCTTCTGCCATTTCCTTGTTGCCCATAATTATTTCACCCGTGTCTGCCTTCAAGGGACCCACATTTGACTTTGCTACTCTTTTTCCCTTAACATATCTAAAGAAGCTTTTACTGTCCTTCTTTATATTCCTGACCAGCTTCCCCTCGTACTTCATCTTTTCAGCCTGTATTGCCCATTTTGTTTCCTTCTGTTGTCCTATGAAAGTTTCCCAATCCTCCGGCTTCTGACTACTCTTTGCTGTGTTATACATCTTTTCTTTTAGTTTTATTCTATCCCTAACTTCTCTTGTCAGCCACGGTTGCCTCCTACTCCCCTTAGAATCTTTCTTCCTTTTTGGAATGAAATGATCCTGCGTCTTCCGGATTATGCCCAGAAATTCCTGCCATTGCCGTTCCACCGTCATTCCTGCTAGGATCCCTTTCCAGTCTGCTTTGGCCAGCTCCCCTCTCATGCCTTCATAGTCCCCTTTGTTCAACTGCATCACTGCCACTTCCGATTTAACGTTCTCCTTCTCAAACTGCAGATTAAAACTAATCATAATATGATCACTACCGCAAGTGGTTCCTTTACCTCGAGTTCTCTTATCATATCTGGTTCATTGGACAACACTAAATCCAGAATTGCCTTTTCTCTGGCCGGCTCCATTACAAGCTGCTCTAAGAATCCATCTCGGAGGCATTCTACAAACTCTCTTTCTTGGGGTCCTGAACCAACCTGATTTTCCCAGTCTACTTGCATATTGAAATCCCCCATCACCACAGTGGCATTACCTTTGTTACATGCCAGTTTTAACTCCTGCTGCAACTTACACCCTACATCTGGGCTACTATTTGGGGGTCTGTAAATAACACCAATTAGTGTCTTCTAGTCTTTACAATTCCTCAACTCAATCCACAGTGACTCTACCTCGTCAGTCCCTATGTCTTCCCTCGCAAGGGACTGAATTCCATCCCTCACCAGCAGAGCTACCCCCCTCCTCTGCCCACCTGCCTGTCCTTTCTATAGGATGTATAACCCTGAATATTAAATTCCCAGGCCCGATCCTCCTGCAGCCACGTCTCAGTAATCCCCACTATGTCATATCTACCAACCTCTAACTGAGCCTCAAGCTCATCTACTTTACTTCTTATACTTCGCGCATTCATATACAATACTTTTAATTCCTTACGCATCTCACCTTTCACATCGATCCCTATTACACTTGGCCATACTCTCCTATCCCTTTGTGAGCTTCCTTTCCTGTTAATTCCGGGGTCATTAACCATCCCTTTACTCTCTTTCCCTTTAATTCCATCATCGACTATCCCATTTGACACCCCACCCCCCTTATTCAGTTTAAAACCACCCGTGTAGCAGTGGCAAACCTGCCTGCCAGAATGCTGGTCCCCCACCAGTTAAGATGCAATCCGTCACTTTTGTACAGTTCCCCCTTACTCCAAAACAGATCCCAGTGATCTAAGAATCTAAATCCCTGCCCCCTGCACCAGTTACTCAGCCACACATTCAGGTCCCGCATCTCCCTGTTCCTGCTCACGCCAGCACGAGGAACTGGAAGCAAACCGGAGATAACAACCCTGGAGGTCGTGCTTTTCAGCATTTCTCCGAGCTCTCTAAAGTCACGCTGCAGAATATTCATCCCCTTCTTTCCGACATCGTTTGTGCCGACATGCACTGCCACTTCCGGCTGTTCACCTTGGCTCTTGAGGATTTTCTGCACTCTGTCCGTGACATCCTGGATCCTGGCACCAGAAAGGCAGCACACCATCCTCGAATCCCGTCTGTTGCCGCAGAAACCCCTGTCCCTACCTCTCACAATGGAGTCTCCAACTACAATGGCGTTCCCTGACGTTGGCCTCTTTGATTTTGGCTCAACAGCCCTTTTTGCTTCGCGAGCCAGTCGGCCGCTCAGTGTTTTAACGTCTTCTGTCCCGACAGCTTCTAAGTGGGAGAGTCTCCGAACTGTGGTGGGATCCGTGCCCTGGACCCAGCTCTGTCTCTGTCCGTGCATCAGTCTCCCCTCGGTCACCCAATGTCACCCACAGGCAGCACCCGTGGAGGGATACACCCCGCAATAAAGTCTGTGGCTCCACGATCGGCCTCTTCATCCGGCTCAAGACCCACAGACAGGAGGACAATCACACTGGACTTTGAGTGGTCCCGGCGAGGAGGAGCCATGAACCAGGGGCCGGAGCAGCACTGGGGTGAAGGCTGTTGTGACGCTGAGACCAGCTCCTCTCCCCCCCACCCACTTTGCCGACTTTCTTACTCCTGGTCTTAAGGCCGTGTCCGGTCAGGATTCCGGCTGCGGAACCCGTCTTGGACAATTCTCCAATGTGCTGTAATGAGTGTTTCACACAATGACGCAGCGGGTAGAGCCGCTGTCTCACAGTGCCTTAGACCCGGGTTCGATCCTGACCTCGGGGGGGGGGGGGCTGTTCCCATGCGGTACCCTTCAACCAATTATAGCAAACCTGGGCACTTGGTAAACGACCCCTGCTTTGTTTTCAGACATGCTGCAGCCGACGTCTGCCTGAGGGTTGGGTCTGTGGGGGTGGGGAGCGGTCGACCCGAGGGAGACCAGTCTCTACCCCTCGGCACAGTGACAGGGTATCACGGGGGAGGGGAGAGTTCGCCAACCACTCGCCCCAGGGATTGGCTGCACCTCCCCCTACGGAGGGGATGAGCCAGGGTAAAGGGGCAGGGATGGGCTGTACACATACAGTGCTTTACAGTACACACTTCAGCCCACGCCGACCATGGGTCACTCTGGGGGCGGCTCTGGGCGCAGCGCCGGAGACCCGGGTTCGATCCCGACTACGGGTGCACTTGTCCCTTCACCTCCCCCCTCCACTCCTTTCAGGGACCCAAGCAGTCCTTCCAGGTCCAACAGAGGTTCACCTGCACCTCCTCCAACCTCATCTACTGCATCCGTTGCTCCAGATGCCAGATGATCTATATCGGTGAGACCAAGCGGAGGCTTGGCGATCGCTTCGCCGAACACCTCCGCTCGGTCCGCAATAACCAACCCGACCTCCCGGTGGCTCAGCACTTCAACTCCCCCTCCCATTCCACATCCGACCTCTCGGTCCTGGGCCTCCTCCACGGCCAGAGTGAGCAACACCGCAAGCTGGAGGAACAGCACCTCATATTCCGCTTGGGGAGTCTGCATCCTTTGGGCTTGAATATTGAATTTTCTCAATTCTGTTAACCCTTGCTGTCTCCTCCCCTTCCCACCTCTCCCTCAGCCCTCGGGCCCTGGCATTCCCTCTATCTCTATCTCCCTCCCCCACCCCAGTCGCACCAGCTTCTCATTTTCACACCACAAACAGCTTACAATGGCTTGTTCCCTTTATCACCTATACTTTTTTGCATATCTTTCACTCATTGTTCCTTATCTCTCCACATCACCGTCTATATCTCTCGTTTCCCTGATCCCTGACCAGTCTGAAGAAGGGTCTCGACCCGAAACGTCGCCTTTCTCCTTCGCTCCTTAGATGCTGCTGCACCCTCTGAGTTTCTCCAGCTTTTTGTGTACCCGAGAAATGACAGTAGATTGAAGCGAGAGCTGAAGGGACAACAACAGTGCTTGGCGAACATTGGCTGTGTAGATGGCGAGATTGAAAATATTGGGAATTATCGCGTTTGCTCACTGCATTTCATCAACAGTAAGGCATTATTTGTGTTTTTTCTTGATTCCTTTGGCATCTAAAAAGTTTCAGAAGTGATAAATCTGGCTGTAAAATGTTAAAATCGCCCATGGTTCTCAAGTGGGTTTTTACATACAAAAAGAAAAAGCCTCTGAGGCAAAATTTATCATTTGGGATAGGATAGATAGGATAGATGTCTCACGGTTACCCCGATTTTCATCATAATTTACAGCATAAAAATTCACAATTTTGGCTTTTTTTTAACAGGTAGGAAAGTACACGTTTCGTGTATTAACAACATATACCGGAAGCTGCGATGTCCTCCAGATGGATTGAGTGGCTCCGTGCGTCAAGCCCTTTGACCCGGTGACCTGACGTGCAACCCCCCTATAAGTGGTGACTCTGCATACTTTGTGCATGGGTTGCAAAACAAAGAATTTCACTGCCATGTCACATGATAGTAACGTTTCAATCGACACCCATCTTCACACTGATGTGCCCCCCCCCCCCCACTTCAGTCTGAAGAACGGTCTCGACCCAAAATGTCGCCTATTCCTTCGCCCCATAGATACTGAGTTTCTCCAGCATTTTTGTCTGCCGTTGATTTTTCCAGCATCTTCAGTTCTTTCTTAAACGTAACGTTTCAATGAATCATTCAATCTCCCCCAGATTCCACCCGTCACCCACACACCCACCCACACAGCTAACCCACCGACAATAGATCACCCGTTCACACTAGTCCTGTGTTAACCCACTTTCCCATCCACTCCCTACACACTAGGGACAATTTAAAGCGGACAATTAACCTACAAACATTTGCCTCCACTGCCTACACGATTTACAGAGGGCCAATTAACCTATAAACCCGCGCGTATTTGGGATGTGGGAAGAAATTGGAGCACTCGGGGGAAATCCAGAGGGTCACAGGGAGAACATGCTGACTCCACACAGACAGTTCCTGAGGTCAGGATCGAACCAGAGTCTCTAGTGCTGTGAGGCAGACTGCGTTGGTTTTGTCCGGGTGCTCAGGTTTCTTCCCACATCCCAAAGACTGCGGGTATGTATGTTAATTGGTCCTCTATAAATTGTGTGAGTTCGTGGAGGCACAAGTGGTTTAACTTGGTAATGCCTTAGTGATAATTTTTCAAAACTCTTTAGATTCTGGAGTAGTTCTTGAGGATTGGAGGGTAGCTAATGTAACCCCACTTTTTAAAAAGGGGGGGAGAGAGAAAATGGGGAATTACAGACCAGTTAGTCTAACATCGGTAGTGGGGAAACTGCTAGAGTCAATTATTAAAGATGGGATAGCAGCGCATTTGGAAAGTGATGAAATCATTGGACAAAGTCAGCATGGATTTACGAAGGGTAAATCATGTCTGACGAATCTTATTGAATTTTTTGAGGATGTAACTAGTAGAGTGGCTAAGGGAAAAGCAGTGGATGTGTTATATCTGGACTTTCAGAAGGCTTTCGACAAGGTCCCACACAAGAGATTGGTATACAAACTTAAAGCACACGGTATTGGTGGTTCAGTATTGATGTGGATAGAGAACTGGCTGGCAGACAGGAAGCAAAGACTAGGAGTGAATGGGTCCTTTCCAGGATGGCAGGCAGTGACTAGTGGGGTGCCGCAAGGCTCAGTGCTGGGACCCCAGCTATTTACAATAAACATTAATGATTTGGACGAGGGAATTAAATGCAACATCTCGAAGTTTGCGGATGACACGAAGCTGGGGGGCAGTGTTAGCTGTGAGGAGGATGCTAGGAGGCTGCAGGATGACTTGGATAGACTGGGTGAGTGGGCAAATGCATGGCAGATGCAGTATAATGTGGATAAATGTGAGGTTATCCACTTTGGTGGCAAAAACAGGAAGGTACACTATTATTTGAATGGTGACCGATTAGGAAAAGAGTAGATGCAGCGAGACCTGGGTGTCATGGTACACCAGTCATTGAAAGTAGGCATGCAGGTGCAGCAGTCTGTGAAGAAAGCAAATGGTATGTTGGCATTCATAGCAAAAGGATTTGAGTACAAGAGCAGGGAGGTTCTACTGCAGTTGTACAGGGTCTTGGTGAGGCCACACCTGGAGTATTGCGTACAGTTTTGGTCTCCTAATCTGAGGAAAGACATTCTTGCCATAGAGGAGTACAGAGAAGGTTCACCAGACTGATTCCTGGGATGGCACGACTTCCATATGAAGAAAGACTGGATAGACTCGGCTTGTACTCGCTGGAATTTAGAAGATTGAGGGGTGATCTCATAGAGACGTACAAAATTCTTAAGGGGTTGGACAGGCTAGATGCAGGAAGATTGTTCCCGATGTTGGGGAAGTCCATGACAAGGGGTCACAGTTTAAGGATAAGGGGGAAGTCTTTTAAGACCGAGATGAGAAAATCGTTTTTCACACAGAGAGTGGTGAATCTGTGGAATTCTCTGCCACAGAAGGTAATTGAGGCCAGTTTGTTGGCCATATTTAAGAGGGAGTTGGATGTGGCCCTTGTGGCTGAAGGGTTCAGGGGGTATGGAGAGAAGGCAGGTACAGGATACTGAGTTGGATGATCAGCCATGATCATATTGAATGGCGGTGCAGGCTCGAAGGGCCGAATGGCCTGCTCCTGCACCTAATTTCTATGTTTCTATGTTTTTAACTAAATGGATGATCAATGGTCAGCATGGGCTGGGTCGGCTGAAGGGCCTGCCTCTATGCTGCATCATTCAATGAATCGTGGCTGTGTGAAATGCGGCGAGAGGATTGCAGGCTGACAGACATGCCCGTGTGCACTAACTTTGTTTTATTCATGTAAATTCAAGCACTGACAGTGAGTCGAGACACTCCCCACCAACCACCATCCATACGCTCCACGTAGCCTTGTCCCCGGGCCTCCCGCCATTAACCAGACACGTTGGCAGCTCCTGGCGGGTCGTGCCGTCCACGGCAGCCGTCTCCCTAGTGCCGGTCACGGTGAGCGGGAGATGTTGGCCCAGGCGGGGAAGGTGTCGAGGTGGAACATGGCACGGCCCCAGGTGTTGATGGCCACGGTGACCGACACCACACCGATCAGGTTGAGAACAAACCCCGCCTTGACCTGAACAAAGGCAAACACTCATTAACATCTGCCCTCCCTAGGGCTAACGATGTCCTGGTTGGGTTGCTCCTAGACCTGGTCAAGAGCCGCAAGTCACGGTGCCAGGCGGAAGCCTTAAGTCCCACACCATCAGGTTCAGGATCAGCTACTTTCCTACAACCAGCAGGTTCATGAACCAAACTGCACAACCTTAATCCTACCTCACCAATAGAACCTTTTATGCATTCGGACAAGGTTCCACATGGTAGACTGCTTTCGAAGGTTAGATCACATGGGAGAGACAGCTGAATGGATCACAAAATGGCTCCATGGAAGGAATTAGAGGGTTGCTTAACGAAGGTTGCTCCTTGGACTGGAGACCTGTGACTAGTGGTGTGCCTCCGGGTTTGGTGCTGGGCCTGTTACTGTTTGTCATCTACATCAATGATTTGGATGAGAACACACAGGGCAAGATTAGCAAGTGTGCTGAAGATACAAAAGTGGGTGGTGTTGCAGATAGTGAAAATGGTTGTCAAAGATTGCAGCAGGATCTGGATCGATTGGTCAGGTGGGCCTAGGAATGGTTGATGGAATTTAATACGGAGAAGTGTGAGGTGTTGCATTTTGGGACATCTAAATAGGGCAGGATCTACAAAGTGAATGTTAGACCTCTGGGGAGTGTTGTAGAGCAGAGGGATCTAGGAGTGCAGGGGATCTAGGAGTGAAGGTCGTCGCAGGTAGATAAGGTGGTCAAAACGGCATTTGGCACATTGGCCTTCAGCAGTATTGAGTATAGAAGTTGGGAGGTCATGTTGCAGTTGAACAAGACGTTGGTGAGACCGCATTTAGAATATTGTGTTCAGTTCTGGGCACCATGTTATAGGAAAGGCTTTGTCAAGCTTGAAAGTGTTCAGAGATTTAAAAGGATGTTGCCAGGACTAGAAGGTGTGAGCTATAGGGAGAGGTTGAGTAGGCTGGGTCTCTATTCCTTGGAGCGCAGGAGGATGAGGGGTGATCTTATAGAGAGGTGTATACATTAATGAGGAATAGATCAGGTAGATGCACATAGTCTCTTGCCCAGAGTTGGGGAATCGAGGACCAGAGGACATAGGTTCAAGGTGAAGGGGAAAAGATTTAATAGGGATCTGAGGGGTAACCTTTTCACACAAAGGGTGGCGGGTGTATGGAACAAGCTGCCAGACGAGGTAGTTGAGGCTGGGACTATCAAAGAAGTTTAAGAAACAGACAAGTTCATGGATTGGACAGGTTTGGAGGGATATGGACCAAGTGCAGGCAGGTGGGACATGTTGGCCGGAAGGGGCAAGTTGGGCCGTATCAATCTATGACACTGCGACTTTCATGGACTTGCATTAGAAATTGTGTTTTTGCGCTCATGCCTTGTTTTTCCTCGTCTTTTTCTTTTTTACTGTTGTGGGATTTATGTACAATTTATGTTTTTGTGTGTTTATCTAAATGTATGTGTCTGTGACGTTGCTGCAAACTAGATTTTCATTGCACCTGCATCTCACCGTACCTGTGCACATGGCGATAAACTTTGTGTAAGGTTCCTCTCAGGCCCGAGATTTATTCTCCATACAGAGTGATGATCCCGTCCCCCTTTGGCCGCCCCTGTTCCCGCCTTCCTGTGTCTAGAGCCCTCATCACCAGGTGAGAAAACATCTCCACATCTCTCTTCTCCTTCTCTGCCAATTACCTTATATCCGGCTCCCACAGTGACCGCCTCTCTGCCTCTCCATATCCATTTCACCATCTTCCTCGGTCTGAAAACCCTTCCTCATATCTCACCTGGACTATTTTCTGTCCAATCTCTCTCATGGTCGATGCCAAAGCTGCACAAAGACTCCTGCGCTTTGGAGAGGCTTCTCTGCTGTTGAATTTAATTCCCATTTATTCTATTGGTTATTGGGATATGAACCAGCATTTATTACCCATCTTATGCTGCCCCTTGGGGGCAGGGGGAGCACCCGGAGGGAACCCACGGTCTTAGGGAGAACGTGCAAACTCCACACACACAGCACCTGAGGTCAGGATCAAACCTGGGTCTCTGGCGCTGTGAGGTTGTGTGTTAGACCATAAGACACAGGAGCGCAATTAGGCCATTCGGCCCATCGAGTCTGCTCCACCATTCGATCGTGGCTGATCTATTTCTCCCTCCCATCCCCTCTCCCCGTGATGTTTGAGGCAATAACTGTTCATATTATAAGGTGTGTAAGGAGAGGTATCTTGCCAACCCACCGCCCCACCCCCTCCACACTCACCATGTCGGTCACCCGGAGGTGGCCGTAGGAGAAGACGATGGCGTTGGGCGGAGTGGCCACCGGCAACATGAAGGCGAAGGAGGTGCTGAGAGTACCTGGGATCATGACGTAGAGAGGGTTCAACTTGATCAAGACGGCCTGTCGGGGGAGCACAGCTTAGAACATAGACCAGTACAGCACAGGAACAGGCCCTTCGGCCCACAATGTCCGTGCCAAACACGATGCCAAGTTAAACTAATCTCTGCCTTGCCTCCCTATCCCTCCATTCCCAGCATACCATGTGCCTATCCAAGTCCGAAGAAGGGTCGCGACTCGAGACGTCACCCATTCCTTCTATCAACAGATGCTGCCTGTCCCGCTGAGATATTCCAGCATTTGTGTCTATCTTCTTTCTTAAACCCTACATTGTATCTGCCTCCACCACCACCCCTGGCAGCACGTTCCAGGCACACACCACACTCGGGGTAAAAAAACGTGTACCGCGCATCTCCTTCAAACTTTGCCCCTCTCACCTCAAAGTTGTTGCATTTAGTCCTTGACATTTCCATACTGGGATAAAGTTTCTGATTGTCTACCTTATCTATGCCTCATAATTATCAGGTCCCCCCTCTGATGTTTCAGGTGACAAGGAGGACAATTTTTTCACTGAGAGTGGTGGGTATATGGAACGAATTGCCAGAGCAGATAGATCGAAGAACATAATTTAAAAGACAATTGGACAGGTACATGGATAGGAAAGGTTTAGAAGGATATAAGCTAAATATGGGTGAATGGGATGAGCCATGGTATATACTTGGCAGGTCGGGCAGCATCTGTGGAGGGAGAAGTGATGAGTGGTTCGTGTCTTTCACCCCTGGACCCTGTATCTTGTAGAAATGGAGGACAATTAAAGGGGAAATTGTAAGAGTACAGAATCTTTATGTCCCTGTTAGGTTGAAAGGAAATAGTAAAAATTGGAAAGAGCCATGGTTTTCAAGGGAAAATGAACACTTGTTTCGAAAAAAGAGAGATATGTACAATAATTATAGGAGGCATGGAGTAAATGAGGTGCTAGAGGAGTATAAAGAATGTAAAAAGAATCTTAAGAAAGAAATTAGGAAGGCTAAAAGAAGATATGAGGTTGCTTTGGCAAGAAAGGTGAAAGTAAATCCAAAGGGTTTCTACAGCTATATTAATAGCAAAAGGATGAGGGATAAAATTGGACCATTAGAGAGCCAGAATGGACAGCTATCTGCAGAGCCAAAAGAGATGGGGGAGATATTGAACAATTTCTTTTCTTCGGTATTCACCAAGGAGAAGGATATTGAACTCTGTGAGGTAAGGGAAAAAAGTAGAGTAGCTATGGAAACTATGAGATTCAAAGAGGAGGAAGTACTGACACTTTTGAAAAATATAAAAGTGGATAAGTCTTCAGGTCCTGACAGGATATTCCCTAAGACATTGAGGGAAGTTAGTGTAGAAATAGCAGGAGCTATGACAGAAATATTTCAAATGTCATTAGAAACGGGAATAGTGCCGGAGGATTGGTGTACTGCACATGTTGTTCCATTGTTTATAAAGGGTTCAAAGAATTAACCTAGCAATTATAGACCTGTTAGTTTGACGTCAGTGGTGGGCAAATTAATGGAAAGGATACTTAGAGATAATATATATAAGCATGTGGATAAACAGGGTCTGATCAGGAACAGTCAACATGGATTTGTGCCTGGAAGGTCATGTTTGACAAACCTTCTTGAATTTTTTGAAGCGGTTACTAGGGAAATTGATGAGGGTAAAGCAGTGGACGTTGTCTATATGGATTTCAGTAAGGCCTTTGACAAGGTTCCCCATGGAAGGTTGGTTAAGAAGGTTCAATCTTTGGGTGTTAATGGCAGAGTAGCAAGATGGATTCAACAGTGGCTGAATGGGAGATGTCAGAGAGTAATGGTGGATGGCTGTTTGTCAGGTTGGAAGCCGGTGACCAGTGGGGTGCCTCAGGGATCTGTGTTGGGTCCACTGTTGTTTGTCATGTACATCAATGATCTGGATGATGGGGTGGAAAATTGGATAAGTAAGTATGCAGATGATACTAAGATAGGTTGGGTTGTGGATAATGAAGTAGATTTTCAAAGTCTACAGAGAGATTTGGGCCATTTGGAAAAGTGGGCTGATAGATGGCAGATGGAGTTTAATGCTGATAAGTGTGAAGTGCTACATCTTGGCAGGACAAATCAAAATAGGACGTACATGGTAAATGGTAGGGAATTGAGGAATGCTGTGGAACAGAGGGATCTAGGAATAACTGTGCATAGCTCCCTGAAGGTGGAATCGCATGTAGATACGGTGGTAAAGAAAGCCTTTGGTGTGCTGGCCTTTATAAATCAGAGCATTGAATATAGGAGTAGGGAAGTAATGTTAAAATTGTACAAGGCATTGGTAAGACCAATTCTGGAGTATGGTGTACAATTTTGGCCGCCTAATTATAGGAAGAGAGTACAGAGGGGATTTACTAGAATGTTGCTTGGGTTCCAGCAACTATGTTACAGAGAAAGGTTGAACGTTAGGTCTTTATTCTTTGGAGCGCAGAAGGTTAAGGGGGGACTTGATTGAGGTCTTTAAAATGATGAAAGGGATAGACAGAGTTGACGTGGATAAGCTTTTCCCATTGAGGGTAGGGAAGATTCAAACAAGAGGGCATGACATGAGAATTAAGGGACAGAAGTTTAGGGGTAAAGTGAGGGTGGTGGCTGTGTGGAATGAGCTTCCAGCAGAAGTGGTGGAGGCAGGATCGATTTTAACATTTAAAAGTAAAGTGGATAGGTATATGGACGGGAAGGGAATGGAGGGGTATGGTCTGAGTGCAGGTAGATGGGACTAGGGGAAAACAAATGGTCGGCACGGACTGGAAGGGCCGAGAGGGCCTGTTTCCGTGCTGTAATTGTTATATGGTTATATGGTTATAATGGAAGGGCTTTGAGAATGTTGGCAGTAGGCACAGAATTCCCAACTTCTGGCACAGAGGCGCAGCAGGTAGGGCTGCTGCCTCACAGTACCAGAGAGCTGGGTTTGATCCTGACCTTGGGTGCTGTCTGTGTGGAGTGTGCATGTTGTCCCCATGACCACGTGGGTTTCCTCCGGGTGCTCCGGTTATCTCCCACATTCCAAAGGCGTGCAGTTTTATAGGTTTAATGTCCTCTGTAAATTATCCCAGGTGTGTAGAGAGTGGATGTGAAAGTTGGATAGAACTAGTGTAAAATGGTGATGAATGGTCGGCGTGTTCTCCAGAGCTGCTGCCCGATCCACTAAGTTCCTCCGGCACTTTGTGTCTATCTTTGGTATAAACCAGCATCTGCAGTTCTTTGCTTCTGCAAACTGTAGAAACTCAGCGGGTCAGGCAGCATCTGTGGAGGGAATGCACAGAAGATGTTTTGGGTCGGGACCATTCTTCAGATGAAGAAGTCTGAGTCTGAATTTGAAGAAGGGTCCCAAACTAAAACATCTTCTGTTCGTTCGCTCTACAGATGCTGCCTGACCCGCTGAGAGTCCAGCACTTTATGTTTTGCTGTAGACTCCAGCGTCTGCGGTTCCTTGTGTCTGCTCACTGTAATCATACAAATGATAATAAACTTGACCTGAGCACCCTGCCTGAGGAGAGCGTGAGGAACCGATCGCCCCCTTGCCCATCGCACCTTTCCTGTGTCGGGAACGGCTGCCTGTGGTGGTGGGGGGGGGGGGGGGGGGGGGGGGGGGGGGGGGGGAACATACCATGGAGGCCAGGATGGGCAGGAAGAGGGTGGCAGTGGCCACGTTACTGGTGCACTCGGTGAAGATGGCGAGCAGCAGGCAGAGCAGGGCAGCGATGACCCACGGCGGCAGGTTCTGCAGTGGCAGCATCTGGCTGCCCAGCCACAAGGACAAGCCCGATACCTGGGGAGAAAATGGCAGGGATTCAGTCAGTTGGCAGTTCATGTTGTAGGAGCAGAATTAGGCCATTCGGCCCATCACCTCTGACCTGAACGGCTGATCTATCTTTCCCTCAACCCCAATAAATGATACTTTATTGTCACATGTTTATACCGTTCATACTTAGTTTTTAGTTTAGTTTAGAGATACAGTGCGGAAGCAGGCCCTTCAGCCACCGAGTCTGCACCCACCAGCGATCCCCGCACATGAACACTACCCAACACACACAATTGATACATACACCAAGCCAATTAACCTGCATAACGGTACGTCTTTGTAGTGTGGGAGGAAACAGAAGATCTCCGAGAATACCCACAAGTACAAACTCCGTACAGACAGCACCCGTAGTCAGGATTGAACCCGGGTTTCTGGTGCTGCGAGCGCTGTAAGGCAGCAACTCTACCGCTGGGCCACAATGACGCCCTGTTAATACTTAATCAATCTCCTCCACACTCACCTGTTTCATAATTTCATGTCCATAAAAGTTCATAATTCATAGGAGCAGAATAAATCCATTCGGCCTATCAAGTTTACTACGCCATTCAGTCGTGGCTGATCTAGCTTTCCCTTTCAATCCCATTCTCCTGGTTTCTCCCCATAACCCCCGACACCCTTGCTAATCAAAAATCTGTCAATCTTCACCTTAAAAATATCAATTGACTTGGCCTCCACAGCCGTCCATGGCAATGAATTCCAGATTCACCACCCTCTGACTACAGGAATTCCTCATCTCCATTCTAATGGTAGGTCCTTTTATTCTGACAGTTTCTGCTCACACTGCTGCAGCCCAGCATCCTCCTGTGTCTGTCCGAGCCAGAGCTCCCATCCCCAGCCACGTCCACCCCTCCCAACCTGACCTCTGCACCCCTGATTTTTGCCCCATCCTGTCTCCAGCCCTGACTTTGCCCCAGCCCATCTGCCCTTGAGCTTTGCCCCATACCATCTCCAACACTGACCTATGCCTCATCTTATAAGGCTTCTGCACCACCCATCTCAAGGGCATTGGTGAGAGAGGCAAAGTTTCAAGGATATGTGTTTTTTGGGTGGTGGATACCTGGAAATCACTGACAGGGGTGGGGATGGAGGAAGAATGGAGACAGAATTATAGTATTACAGCGACTGGGAAAGTGTAGATTAAAAAAAATGCTAGGCCTGCAACAAGGTCGATTTGAAGATCGGGGATATATCCTGAGCATATGAGGGGTCTATAAAGTAGTCTGATAAATCTGGTGGTACGTGCTTTCAAGTTTTTATACCTTCTGCCCAACGAGCGGGGAGAGAAGAGGGAATGACTGGGGTGTGAGTGATCCATGGTTATGTTGTCTGCTTTCCCGAGGCAGCGTGAAGTGTAGGTGGAGTAGGTGGTGGGCGGGAGGTTGGTTTGTGTGATTGCAGAGATGATAGCGAGGAGGGTGCTGGTAATGTCAGTGAGGAAGGATGCCCAGATTAGGTCTATGCGGTTCTCTGCCTAGTGAGACCCCCGGTGTTAGCCTGGGTCTGTGGCCGCGCCTGGCTGGACGGGGGTGGAAGCGGGACAGGCCCATGCTGTAAACTCTGTGCCATGTCTGGAGCTGAGGAGATGCCATTCCGGTGGAGCGTGGAGGAGGGAGTGTCGGGCGGAGGGAGATCTGAGCCCACCCTCACGCACCGGGACGGTCAATCCAGTTGGAACGTCGCTAGTGGCATAAAGCCTCCAGTGCCAACTAATGATGGGGCATTAACAGGAGAGCTGGGTCCCCAGGGTGAGGAGCGGCAGTCACGGTGCCAGGCGGAAGAGGACTCCGCCCGAGCTGGCTGCCTGCCCCGTCCGTGCCAGGATGCTACTAGAAAGGAACTACACGCTGTCCACGGGCACCCTGGAGGATTTCCAGTACTGCTGGGCACCGCGGGCGGTGCAATGTATCCTTGACAAGGATAGTGCTATAGTTATTTGAAAATGTAGTGATTAGATAATTTGGTGATGTTGTATTATGGTGGTGGGTGTGTTACCAATGTTTTGGTTTGTAAATATGTTTTTAATATGATAATTACATTAAAAAATATATATATTAAAAAGAGGGGAGGGAGGAGCTGGCTGGCTGGTACCACAAAGCCAGAGATAGATACAAAATGCTGGAGTAACACAGGGGGACAGGCAGCATCTCTGGTGAGAAGGAGTGGGTGACATTTCGGGTCGAGACCCTTCTTCAGACTGAAAGTCACAGGAAAATGCCAGCCACAGGGAAAGAAGCAAGATTAAACATGCCTGGACACCACATGCTCACTGTTCATGTATCGGGTCACTGGCGCTGGGCTGGGAGCCAGCGGGTTGTTTTAGTTCAACTGATCATGAATTATGGAACGTAAGTTAAATCTGACATAAGATAATATCTTGTGTGTTGTATAGACTGGTACAGCACAGGAACAAGCCCACTGGCCCGCAATGTCCATGCCAAACCTGATGCCAACTAAACTAATCTCCTGTGCCTACACTTGACCCCCCCACCCCCTCCCCACCCCATTCCCTGCATATCCATGCATCTAAAACCCTCTTCAACATCACTATTGCATCTGCTGCCACCACCACCCCTGGCAGTGCTTTCCAGGCACCCACCACTCTCTGTGACAAATAACTTGCTCCACACATCTCCTTTAAACTCGGCCCCCCTCACCTTCAAATTGTGTTCTCGTCTTTGATATTTCCATCTGGGGATAAAAGGCTCTGATTGTCTATCCCTGTCCAGACTTCTCATAATTGTATAACTTTCTATCAGGTCTTCCCCTTGACCTACTGGGTTGCAGAGAAAACAATCCGTTTGTCCAACATCTCCTTACAGCTAAAAGACCCAAATCCTGGCGGCTTCCTGGTAAAACCTTTCTGCTCCCTCTCCTAAGCCTTATCATCTTCCCTGCAATGGGGGAGACCAGAACAGCACACAATACTCCCAATGCAGCCTAAACAACGTCTTAGAAAGCTGCATCACGACTTCCTGGTGCTTCTACTCAATGCCCTAACAAGTAAAGTGAGCATGCCATAGCGAGCTTCAGCACAGAAACAGGCCCTTCGGCCCACCCAATCTGTGCCAACCATCATCTACCCACTTACATTAATCCTGCACTGATCTAATTTGTTTTCTTATTTCTCGTTTAGTTTAGAGATACAGCGCCGAAACAGGCCCTTCGGCCCTTCCACCCCCACCCCCGTACATTAACACTGCCCGACACACACTCGGGGCAATTAAACATTTTTACATTTATACCAAGCCTATTAACCCACACACCTGGGCGTCTTTGGAGGGTGGGAGAAAACCCACGCAAGTCATGGGGAGAGCGCACAAACTCCACACAGACAGCACCCTGACCCAGGATCAAACCCGGGTCTCTGGCGCTGTAAGGCAGCAGCTCTACCGCTGCGCCCACCGTGTCTCTCCACAATTCTATGAACCCCCCCCCCCCCAAGTTTCTACCCCTCACCCACAGACTAGGGGCAAATTACAGAGGACAAACAACCCATCGACCCGCATGTCTTTGGGGATGTGGGAGGAAATCGGAGCACCCGGGTCACAGGGAGAACATGCGGACTCCACACACAAGGAGACTGTGGGAAGCTGATTCCTGCAGCTTGTGAAACCGATGGTGAGAGGGTGCGGGTGTGTGATTGCTGGGACCGGCAGTGTCTAGTTGTCGGTGTTACCTCACATCCTTTGGCCAGGGCAAAGCCTCCTCCCAGCAGCAGCACCACATTCCAGGGCAGCTTCCGCTGGACCTCTTTCCAATCCAGGAGCCGGCCAGAGCGGTGATCCTTCCGCTCCCCGAAGTCACTGCCTGTGGGGGAAGGAAGGACAGCACGGCCAATGTATTAGTGGCAGGGCAGAGGTGGTGGGATTTGGATTGTGAGCAAGGGCTCTTGTCTGAGTGATGTTACCCTCACGGTACAGAAGTGTCCACATTTGTTACTCCACCCAACGGCGTAAAATGTCCTCTTCCCAGATATTCCCAATTTCCTTACGCATAACACAAATCTCTGGCACTGTGAGCCAGCGGTTCTACCAGCTGCACCACTGTACTGCCCCAATATGTGGATAGGAAGGATTGAGAGGGCTCTGGACCAAATGTAGGCAAATTGACCCAGTCCAGAGTGCCAACTTGGTCAGCATGGACAATGTGGGCTGAAGGGCCTGTTTCCGTGCTGTACAGCTCGATTACTCTGTGATGGAGGTCAACGGGCGGGGTGAGGCCACTCTGCCTGAAGCCACAACCAACCATGAGACCTGAGAACACTGGGCCCCTGGACAGACACTGGGCCCCTGGATGGACACAAGGCCCCTGGACACTGGGCTCCTAGATCTTGGGCCTCTGGACACTAGACCCCCAGGACAGTGGCCTGTGATCACTGGGCTACTGGACAGACATTGGGACCACTGGACAGATAAACCTCTGGGCACTGGGCCTTTAGACACTGGGGCCACTGGACAGAGAAACTGAGCATTGCACCTCCACACACTGGGGCCGCAGCACAAACGGATGGACACTGGGTCCTCTGGGCACTGTGCTCCAGATCACGTCCTCAGGCAGACACTTACCTGGCTCAGCCTCCACTGTTCTGTTCCAGGCCCAGCCCTTGAGCCGTGGCCTGTGAGACGGCATTATAAACATGAGGAACGTGATGAACATCACCACTGTGGCATCGGTGACAAACCTGAAACAAACAGAGGTCGGTTAGTGTGCAGCTGGCAGGACATGTCCAGGGCACCAGAGGCAGGGTGGGCACCTCAGGAGTGGTGGGCACTAGGGGCACGGGAGCCTGTGATCTGGTCACTGTCAGTGGTCCCGACTGAGAGTATGTGGGATCACA
Organism: Okamejei kenojei; assembly: GCA_035221665.1. NCBI lineage: Eukaryota > Metazoa > Chordata > Chondrichthyes > Rajiformes > Rajidae > Okamejei > Okamejei kenojei. The sequence continues at coordinate 25,444,310 of CM069156.1, forward strand.
CCGTCTCCAGCCAACAATTGGTCTGTCAGGGAACCACCCTGCCTGAGGACATCTCATGCCGGCCCTGATTAGGCCTGGTCTTCCATTGTTTCCGGTTCCTCCACCCACAGAAACAGTCTGAAGAAGGGTCCCGACCTGAAACGTCACTCATCCCTTTTCACCAAAGATGTTGCCTGACCCACTAAGTTACACCAGCATTTTGTGTCTAAGCTTTGGTATAAACTAGCATCTGCAATTCATTATTATGACACAAGTTTAATCCAAGCACGTGTCAGGTGTTGCACTTTGGGAGTTGAATGTAAGGGCAAAGTGTCCAGTTAACGGCAAGATCTTTAACAGCACCGTTGGTAGATTGATCTCCAGGTTCAAGTCCACAGAACCCTGTAAGTGGCAACACAGTAGATTGTGGTAAAGAAGGTGTACGGTATGCTTGCCTTCGTTGGTCGGGCCATCGAGTGAGGAAGTCATGTTGCAGCTGTATAGGACTTTAATGAGGCTGCATGTGGAGTATTGTGTGCAGTTCTGGTCGCCCCATTACAGGCAGGATGTGGAGGCTGGCAAGGTTTACCAAAATGCTGCCTGGATTAAAGGGTAGCAGCTCTTAGGAGAGTTGGACAAACTTTGTTGAACAGAATTGTTTTCTCTGGAGTGCTGGAGATTGAGGGGAGTTCTGACAGAGGTTTATAACATTATGAGAGGCAAAGACTGGGTAGTTGTCAGAACCTTTTCCCCAGGCTGGAAATGTCAGAGACTAGAGGGCATGGCTTTAACATGTGAGGAGCAAAGCTTAAAAAAGATTGCAGGGCAAGTATGTTCCCACAGGGTGGTGGGTGCCTGGAACACACTGCCAGGGGTGGTGGTGGAGGTAGATATCACAGTGACGTTAAGGCTTTAGAGATACAGTGTGGAAACAGGCCCTTCAGCCCATCGAGTCCGTGCTGACCAGTGATCACACGAACACCAGCACTTTACAATGGTTCGCAGAAGCCAATTAACCCACAATCCTGCACGTCTTTGGAGTGTGGGAGGAACCGGAGAAAACCCCACGGGGTCACGGGGAGAACATACAAACTCCGTACAGACAGCACGCGTAGTCAGGATGGAACCTGGGTCTCTGGCGATGTGAGGCAGCAACTCTACCGCTGTGCCACTGTGCTCCCTCCAAGAGGCTTTGAGATAGGCACATGGATATGCAGGGACTGGAGGGATATGGATAACGTGCAGGCTGAGGACGTTAGTTTAACTTGGCATCAAGTTCAGCACGGACACTGTCGGCAGAAGGGCCTGCTCTTGTGCTGTACTTTCCCCCCTCCCCTGCACCAGGCTCTGACCTCCACCCCGCCTCCCGCCCTCGCCCTCCCCCCCTGCCCACGGCGGCTGCCTGGTAGCGAGCCACAAGCATTCAGGAGCAGGTGAATCTCATGGCAAACACGCCTCAGCCTGGTGGGATGGGGGAAGGAGAGAGGCGGGGGAGGGAAGGAAACGAGGGAGGGAGTGTAGGAAGGTGCAGGAGGGAGAGGGGGGGAGGAGGGGACAGATAGAGGGAGACAGGAAGGAGAGGGAAAGAGAGGGAAGAGGGAGGGAGGGGAGGAAGTGGAGGAAGAGGGAGGCAAGAAGGGTGAGAGACATGGAGGGGGAGGGAGACGGAGCTAGAAAGGAAGAGGGGGAAGGGAGGGAGAGAGGGAGGGAGGGAGGGAGAGGAAAGGGTGGGAAAGGGAAGGTGTGGAAGGGTGGGAGTTGGTAAAGAGGGGAGGGGGAGGATAGAGAGTGGGAGTGAGAAGGACGGGGTTCGGATGGGTGTGGAGAGAGGGGGAGAGCAGAGACGGTGAGTAAGGGGAGAGAGGGAGAGAGGAGAGCGAAGGGGAGGGGGGTGGAGGGGGTGGGAAGGATGGGGGAGGGAGGGGAAGAATGTTGGAAGCAGTAAGTTGGGCAGTATCCGTGAACGGAGTAACCACGTAAGCCCTCTGCCGCAGCGATGACCCTGTCCTTGCTCCCCTGACGCTGCCCGACCCGTTGAGTATCCTCAGCATCTCCCGCTCTGACCAGGGTGTGGTTGCCTGGTGTAATGGAGACTTTTTTATTTTTATTTTTTCTGATCAAAATATTGTATTTGATGTTAAATTTGACTGACATTTGACGTTGAGGTTCACTTGCTCGGATGATACGACCTTTCAGTTGGTTGATGGCTTGGCCCATTCCACGTTTGGGATGAAATGATCGTAACCAAAACCAGAGACGCCAGCAACACCTCTGGCTGCATCCCCGCGCCGATGGAAGCTGATGAAGGCAGACCCTTGGCCTGGCCAGTGTTCTTGGCCTTTGCCAGGTATATCCTAGAAATCTGACCAAAATGTCTGAAGGGTTCCTGCAGGTCTGTTCACGTGGGTCCACCTCCTCCGAGAGATTGGTGACTCGGATCGTGACATTGCCATCCGCTCTGCGATTAGGCTGCATTGACTCTCCCCGGCGAATGGCTCCATCTCGCAGGCTGAGTGGAACCACCACTTTCAGACTTTGTAACTTCAGTCATTTCTTTTGGGATCCAGGAGCTGTGGACAGAGCTGGACTTTACCCATCCCCCCCTCCACACCCCTTACCTGCCAGCCTCACCTACCCCCTCACTTCCACCGCCTCATCCCCCACCCCCTCACCTCCTGATCCCCTGTGTGTGCGTGTGTGCTTGCATGTGCGTGCGTGTGCAGGCGTGTGTGTGGACGTGTGTGTGTGTATGAGTGTGTGTGTGTGTGGGGGGGGGGGGGGGGTGAGAGTTGTGTGTGTGTGTGGGCGTGTGTGCGTGTTCAGCACTAATTCGTTCCCAGACCCCCCCCACTAACATTAGATGAGCTCCCAGTCCATTATCTCCGCAGCATGAATCGCTGCCTTGTTCATTGTTCCGGCCCTGGCTCTGCTGCCAAGCTGGAGGAGGGACTGAGCCTGAGACTCGGAATCTCCCGGCTCCAGTCCTGGGCTATGAGACTCTCTGGGTGGCAGAGTGGGCAAGGCCAGCTTACAATGCTGGCACCCGGCCAATGCCCGGCACTGCGACCTGGCAGCTTGTTGTGGGAGGCAGAGACAGTCACGGGACTGCAACTGTGTGGGAGCGGGTGTGGACCCCGCCCCTCCCCACCCCCTCCACCCCTGGCACAGTACTGGAGTAACGCAGCAGGTCAGGCAGCATCTCTGGAGAACATGGTCACGTTAAAGCTCTCGACCCAAAACATCCGTGTTCTCCAGAGATGGTGCCTGCCCTGCTGAGTTACTCCAGCACTCTGTCCTTTTATGTATTAACCGGCATAGAGTTCTTAGGTTCTAGGAGCAGAATTAGGCCAGTCGGCCCATCGTGTCTACTCAACCATTGAATCATGACCGATCTCTCTCTCAACCCCATTCTCCTGCCTTCTCCGCATAACCCCTGACCCTGGTCCTAATCAAGAATCTTTCTATCTCTGTTTTAAATATATATAACATTGTGGATTAAGTTAGAAAAAGAGTGGCTAATGGAAGGAGGTGTGAGGTAACTGGAATCAAGAGCCAGATGATGATTATGATTATTATCTAAACTGAGAGTGACGGTGAGTGAAGTTCAGCAGGAATGGCGTGTTCAGCGCATGAAGCACAAACAGCAGCGATCAGGTCCAACTAGTTATGAAAATACACAGCTCTTGGCCTCGGTTGCACAGGGTTGGAGGTTAGGAATGGAGAGACAAAAGGAACTGCAGATGCTGGAAACTGGAGCCAAACGCAAAGTGCTGGAGGAACTCAGCAGGTCAGGCAGCATCTGTGTAGGGGAATGGACAGGCGACATTTCGGTTTGGGACCCCTCGTCAAACTGACAAAGTGTCCTGACTTGAAACAGCGACTGTCCATTCTCTCCACGGATACTGCCAGACCTTTAATTTCTTTAGAGGGTGGTGAATCTGTGGAATTCTTTGCCACATAAGGCTGTGGAGGCCAAGTCAATGGACATTTTTTTAAGGCAGAGATAGATGGATTCTTGACAAGTACGGGTGTCAAGGTTTATGGGGGAAAGACAGGAGAATTGGGTTAGAAGGACTTGATGGGCCGAATGGCCTTATTCTGCTCCTATCACTTATTACCTTCTGACACTGAGTCCGCGCCGACCAGCAATCCCCGCACACTTACGCTGTCCTACACACACTAGGGACAATTTGTAATTATACCAAACCAATTAACGTACAAACCTGAGAGACGCAAAAACCTGGAGTAACTCAGCGGGTCAGCCAACATCTAGAGAGAAAAGGAATAGGTGCCATTTCAGGTCGAGACCCTTCTTCAGACCTTGACCCAAAACGACACCTATCCCTTTTCTCCAGAGATGCTGTCTGACCCTCTGAGTTATTCCAAATGTTGTGTCTATCTTTGGTTTAAACCAGCATCTGTAGTTCTTTCCTACACATTTAACCTACAAACCTGTACCTATTTGGAGCCTGGGAGGAAACCGGAACTCCCGGAGAAAACCCACGCAGTCACGGGGACAACGTACAAACCCCGTACAGACAAGCTACCGTAGTCAGGGTCGAACCCAGGTCTCTGGCAATGCAAGACAGCAACTCTACCGCTGTGCCACCAAATTGTGTAATGAACTTATGAACTTTATGCCGGTCAAAGGGACACAGAGTGCTGGAGTAACTCAGTAGGTCAGGCACCATCTCTGAACATGGATAGGTAATATATCGGGTCGAGACCCTTAACGTGATCATGTTCACCAGAGATGCTGCCTGACCTGTTGTATTACTCCAACACTCCGTATCCTTTAGCTGCTGTTGTGTCCGGTGTTGGGTGACTTACTCCTTGCCTTCCCTGTTGAAGAGGGAGCCCCAGCCGGACACAAAGCCGGGCTCCCTGGTGAACCAGAGGGCTATCAGCAGGATGAAGAGGCCGAGGACCAGCTTCTCAGCGAAGGACATGAGACCCAGGTTGCGGTATTCCCCCTGGATAATGCCGTAGGCCGCCTGCTCCCTCGACGAGTTGTCCCTCCGCAACCTTCCAAAACTGCAGATGAAACAAACAGTGAAAACGCTGAGAGGCGTTTACAGGCTCTGCTCCCTGACATTTCCGGTAGGGGCGAGGTGACCTGAGGGTAGTTCTGGTCCCCTGGGTCCACGCCGGCTGGTTTAACCCACAGTGCGGGCTTCACCTGCCGCTAGGCCCCTGCCCCACACCCACCAACCCTGCCCACCTGGTGAATGCTGGTCCACACGGAACCTGAAACAAAGGCAATGGGCTGCAGCTCGGTGACAGACTAGGCAGGGTTCCCACTCCGTGGTGTAACTCACTTCACTCCCAGGAACAGCAGGTGCAGCCAGAGCCAGCAGCAGGTCAGCATGATCAGCATGTTCGGGAAGGAAAAGCCAAACCAGGAGGCAAAGTTGATCACATCTCCATTGTCGGGGAAGATCCTTCAAAACCACAAGCACCCAGTCAGGAGGGAATCATCGAGTTCCATCACCCCTCTGAGAGAACATGGGGGGCTGACAGAGAAAGGGGGGAGGGAGGGAGGAGAGAGAGAATGGGAGGGAGAGAGAAAGGGGGAGGAGAGAGAGGGGGGATGGAGAAAGAGGGGGAGAGGGAGGGAGAGAAAGGGAGGGAGAGAGCGAGACGGGCTGACAGAGAAGGGGGGAGGAAGGAGAGAGGTGAGGAGAGAGGAGTGGGAGAGGGGAAGAGAGAGGGTTAGGGAGAGAGGGGGAGGGAGGGGCAAAGGAGGGAGGGGAGAGAGATGGGGGAGGGGGGGGGGGAGAGGGAGGGGGACAGAGAGGGGGAGGGAGAGAGAGGGGGAGGAAGAGAGAGAGGGGGAGGGAGAGAGGGGAAGGAGCGAGGGGGAGAGAGGGGAGGGAAATTGAGGTGGAAGGAGAGAGAGGGAGAGAAGGGGGAGGGAGAGAGGGGGAGGGGAGAGAGGGGGGAGAGAGGGGGAGGGGAGAGGGGGGAGACGTGAGAGAGAGATAGGAGGGAGATCACATAGTGTCATGAACGATCTGTACTCTGCAAAGGTTGCAAGGATTTGGAACTTCCTCGCCCAGAAATCTACAGCGGGTGAATCCTTGAATGTATTTCAAGCAGAGTATTGAGTGTAGAAGTTGGGACATTACGTTACAGTTGTACAACATAGTGGTGAGGCCGCACTTGGAGTATAGCGTTCCGTTTTGGCCACCCTACTGTAGGAAATATGTCATTAAGCTGGAAATGGTGCAGAGAAGATTCACGAGGATGCGACAAGGACCCAGGGGCCTGAGTTTTATGCGGAGGTTGGACAGCCTAGGACTTCATTCCCTAAAACGCAGGAGGCTGAGGGGTGAACGTTTAGAGGTGTGTAGGTTAATAAGGTGAATGTACAGAGTCTTTTACCCAGCATAGGGGAATTAAAAACCAGAGGACACCGGTTTACGGTGGGGGAAAGATTAAATGGGAACCTGAGGGGAAACCTTTTAACACTGAGGGAGATGGGTATATGGAACGATCTGCCAGAGGAGATAGTTGTGGCAGGTACTATAACATTATTAAAAAAAAACATTTGAACAGGTTCATGGATAACAAAGGTTTAGAGGGATAAACACAGAGATGGGCTAAGTTGGTCAGCAGGGACGAGTTGAGCCAAAGGGCCTGTGACTTAGGGCGGCTCGGGCTAACCGGGGGGGGGACACTCACTGGCTGAACTGCCCCTTCAGCACTAGGTTGGGGCCGGTGCCGGTGAGAGTGGCCGTGCCCCCGATACTGGCGGAGAAGCAGACGCACAGGGAGAGCATCTTCCGTAGCCGCTGCTGCTCTCTCTGCTCATCACTGTGCGGGACCGCGGCCACCTGCATCTCCCGCTCCACATCAGCGTCCTGCGTCTGCACCACCGGAGAGATCAGAGCTACAGCAAAGAGGTACAAGACATCAGGTAGCAACACAGAACAGGAACAGGCCCTTCGGCCCACAGTGTCCCTGTTAAACAAATTAGACTAAGCTCATCGGCCTGCACATCATCCATATCCCTGCATTGTATCTGGCTCCAGCACCACCCCCAGCATCACATCCCAGGTACGCACAACTCTCAGTGTAAAACCACACATTTTCTTTAAAGTTTGCCCTCTCACCTGATAGCTATGCCCTCCATACTGACATAACATCCTCAGCTGTGTTTGCTCACATGTTCAGATGTCCCCATATCCAGCCTTTGTCACTTACTCTACATACATATCTGCAATCAAACCCTCTCACCTCCCCCTTTTGTTCTCCCACCGTCCCTCATTGCGGTCCCCCCATGCCGGGCCCCCATTGTCTTCCCCTCCCTCCCCTCCTCACGCTCATCGACCGCTGATCGCGGGTCGATCGCGAGGTTCTCGCTGCTGCCGAGGCCCCACCGCCGCCGAGGCTCATGCTGCCGCCGAGGCTCATGCCGCCGCCGAGGCTCATGCTGCCGCCGAGGCTCCTGTTGCCGCAGAAGTTCAAGCTGCCGCCGTGGCCCCACCGCCTTCTACGTCGAGGCTCCCGCTGCCACCGCCGCGGCTCCCATCGCCACCGCCGCTGAGGTTCTTTGGCCCAGGCAGGCCTCCCCGCCCGGCTTAACCGCGGTCCCCCGTGGGGAGTCGGGCCTAACTAGGCGCGTTCCGGTCTGCGGTGCGGTTGTTTGGGCCCGCGCGGCTCAGTAGTCTAAGTAACAAAGGCGGCTCAGGCAGCATCTCTGGAGAGAAGGAATGGATGACGTTTCATGTTGAGACCCTTCCTCAGAATAGAAGTCTGAAGAAGGGTCTCGACCCAAAACGTCACCCATTCCTATTATTCAGAAATGCTGCCTGTCCCGCTGAGTTACTCCAGCTTTTTGTGTCGATCTTCGGTTTAAACCAGCACCTGCAGTTCCTTCCTACTCAGCTCATAACCCACCCTCAGCCGAGGAGGGGCTGGACGGAGGTCCAAGCATGGTGGGACAGGGGAGCCCAGCATCTGCGGACCCCTTGACCAAGCCCATAATGTGGTCAGAAGATCCAGGGTCATCCGCTCCGGGCGGGGTGGTCCCAAGCCTCTGAACCGAGAGTGTGTGGCGGTGTCTGTCAGGAGAACCTGCCGTCCACATACCCCACAGAGAGTCCCTCACTCCTCACATACCCCACACCAAGGTTCTAATTCCCCACATACCCTTCGACCTCACATGGGGATTCACATTCTCCATATATCCCACAGCGAGCCCCCCCCCCCCCCCCCCCCCCTTGTTTCCCACACAGCCACAGAGAGGTCCTCACTTCCCATATATCCCACACTGAGTTCCTCATTCCCCACAGGGAGCTGGAACCCACCTGGTTGAATCCCATCATTTGTGGCTTCCTTCTCCTGCAGTTCCTGGTCTCCGGCGGTCTGTCCGTGTCCCGGCTCTGGATCTCCCGGCTGTGGGGCGGTGGTGTTGAGCTGGTCCAGCACGGCCTGGGCGATGGGCACCATCATGGCGGTGGTGGCCGTGTTACTGATCCACATGGAGAGGAACGCCGTCACGCCCATGAAGCCCATCATCAACCTGGGCAGGACACAGATGACAAGGCGGGTTCGTGAAGGCAACCCTCCCGCTGACACGTTCACCCCTTCCCACAAACATACACACAGCGGGTCAGACAGCATCTGCGGAGAGAGACACGTTTAATGTTTCAGCTTCAAGAACCTGCATCACAACAGGCAAGGGACTGGTTTGGTTCAGAGAGAGACAGCATGGAAATAGGCCCTTCTGCCCACCGATTCCATGTCAGGATAGTGTGGAGGATAGTGTTAGTGTGTGGTGATTGCTGGTCGATGTGGACTCAGTGGGCAAAAGGGCCAGTTTCCTCGCTGTATCTAGTCTAAACGAAAGAAAAACTAAACCGATTCACACTAATTCGATGTTATCCCACTATCTCATCCACTCCCTACACACGAGGAGCAACTTTACGGAGGCCAGTGAATCTACACGTCTTTGGGATGTGGGAGAAACACCCAGTGGAAACCCACGCGGTCACAGGGAGAGTGTGCAAAGGTAAAGGGGTTCAGTACACAGCAGATGAACGAGGCAAGATTTTATTTCACACAGAGTGGCGGGAGGCTGGGACGTGCTGCCTGGGGACGAGAAGGTGTCAGAAACGATTGTGGCTTTCAGATAGGCACATGAATACACAGAGAATGGAGGGATATGGATCATGTGCCCATGCTGTGCTGTTATACGATCTCTGTACATTCTTCCCACATGCCTATCATCTCCGCCCTGATTCTACCACACATCTACACTACGGACAATTTGCAGAGGCCAATTAACCTGCCGACCTCAACAAAATGTTTCTGACCTGGAACATTGACCCCGGTTCTTGCTCCGCAGACACTGCCTGACCTGCTGAGTCAGCATTTCTATTTTAGATTTCCACTTTCACCAGCTCCACAGCGATAACCATGGAGACTGGTGGACATTTCCTGGCCCATCACAGCTACTGACCTCCCACCATCGAAGGGATCTGTAGGAGGCAGTGCCTCAAAAAGGCAGCCAATATCTTCAAAGACCCACACCACCCTGGCCATGCTCTCATCTCGCTGCTACCGTTGGGGAGAAGGTACAGGAGTCTGAGAACCGTGACCACCAGGTTCAAGAGCAGCTTCTTCTCAGCAAATATTAGGTTATTGTCCAACAGTGACCACAACCTACCTCAGCACCGAACTACCATGGGCTTTGTTTTAGTTGCACTATATACGTTAACTTTGCACCATTATGGCCTGATTCCCTAGTAGAGCTGATCATTTATTGTATTGTTGTTTATTGTATATTTACTCATGTTATTATCTGAACGAGGCCGTAAAGCTGCTGCAGGTGAGACTTTTGTAGTTTCGTTCCCGGTGAATATGACAATTAAAATCAAATTCTCTTGAGCATTGTATGTGCAGGGACATTTACTACACGCGCGATGCTGGGAACAGTGACGCCCCCTTACAACCAAGCGGTCAGAGTCTTACAGAGCGGGCCGGACGCCAACCAAGAGGAGGGCTCGCAGTGCGATGCGCTTGTGGAGGTTGCAGGTCTCCACGGCCACCGCCACCATTAACCCGCCGAGGAAGAGCATGTTGGTGTCTTTCATGTACTGCCTGCACACCTGTAACGAGAGACACAGGGGGAGTGAGCTTGGTTCTATCTCTACCCGCTCCCGAGGACAGGACAACTCTGCACTGCCACGGTGGCTCTGTGGGCAGAGGTGTCCATTGGCATCGAGAGTGGTGTGTGCACAGTTACCTGTCTCACAGACAGCAGTGGGTGTGTGCAGAGTTGCCTGTTGTACAGACATTGGTGGGGTGGTCTGTGGACAGGGCCGTCTGTTAAACAGACAATGCTGCCTGTCACGGACTCGCCAGCCGCCTGACACTTCAGAAGAGTACCATGTTTACACAGAGTGTGCAAGATAGCAGCCCCTGTTTGTATCTAGAGGGGCTGCCCCTCAGGTTTTGGCTGCACTTTGGCCCCACGCTCCTGATCTTTGGTCACCCGGTACAGAGGGAGGTCGGGGGGGGGGGGGGGGGGGGGGGGTTGCGGATGTGAACCAGTAGTCAGTGTTTGAACAGGTTGGGACTGGCTCCAATCACGAAAGCTCATCTCTCTGACCTGGTTCAGACAAGGGCCACCCCGGCGCTCTACTGGATGGGACAGTGACGTGGTATAGCGACGCATCGCTAGAGTTGCTGCCTCACAGCGCCAGAGACCTGGGTTTGATCCTGACTATGGATGCTGTCTTTATGGAGTCTGTACGTTCTCCACGTGATCGCGCGGGTTTTCTCCGGGTGCTTTCCTTCCATAATCCAAAGATGTATAGGTTTGTAGGTTCAATGGCTTCTGTAAATTGTCCCTGGTGTATAGGATAGAACTAATGTACAGGGCATCGCTGGGCGGCATGGACTCGGTGGGCCGAAGGGACTGTTTCCACGCGTTATCTCTGAACGAAACAAAACTAAAACACTCTGAGATGAAGAAATATACTGATCACGTGACAGGTCTATTTGTAGGTTCTGGTCGAGTGAGATGAGAAACAACCTTACTTCCTTGGATGTCATGATTCCGAACATTGGGAAGAGGAGAGCGGGAAGGATGGCAGTGATGGCCAGAGGGATGACCTCGGTGCACCAGTACATGGCCATCAGGAGCACGATGAATCCACAGTAGGCTTCCTGTAGGAAAGGAGAGGCAGGCAGTGGGAAAAGCACAGCCTGGATGGAAATTCCTGCACCCTCCTCCCCTTTTCCGAGTTCCGCCAGTCGGTGGGAGACGGCGACAGAAGACCCATCCTTGCAGGGAAGTGTTGATAAGGCAAATGAAATCAATTGATTTGAGTAAGGTAAATGACCAAAGGTTCAACAGGTCAACGGAAGCCAAGCAAGTTCTCATGAAAGGCGGTGGGCGTGTACCGAGTTTGGGTTTTATTCGATGTGTCATTTCCCATAGTGAAAGGCCAGGATGGAGTGAACGCGGAGAGGAGAGTCTAGGACTAGAGGCCATAGCCTCCGAATAAAAGGACCTACCTTTAGAAAGGAGATGAAAAGGAATTTATTTAGTAAGAGGGTGGTGAATCTGCGGAATTCATTGCCAGAGACGGCTGTGGAGGCCAAGTCAATGGATATTTTTAAGGTAGAAATTTGCTAGGTTCTTGATTTGTACTGGCGTCCGGGGTTATGGGGGAGAAGGCAGGGGAATAGGGTTGAGAGGGAATGTTAGATCGGCCATGATTGAATGGCGGAATAGATCGATGGAGCGATTGGCCTCATTCCAATCCTAGTACATGTGCGCGTGATCGCCAGGCTGGACTGACAGTGACATTTCCCGAACGCGCCCCTGATATCTTGGAGCAGCAAGATCCCTCAGGTCAATCCCTCCTGCCCTCGCCATCTCCTGGACACTTGCCGAGCGGGAATACAAACGGGAGACAATTTGCCGGGGAATGCGAAGGAGAGGGCAGGTGGGTGGGTTTAATATTATTTATGAAATCCCAATGTTGCCGGTAAGGCCAGCGTTTATTGCACATCCCTAGTTAGCCCCTTGAGGAGATGCTGGAGAGCTGCCATCTTGAACCGCTGGAGTTCTTCCAGTGAAGGGGTGCTCGTCTGCTGTTGGGTGATGGTGATGGAGAACTGGTGGGGATGGAGGGGAACCTGGAAATGGTGAATTGAATGGAGTTGGGGTTAGTTGAGTTTATTGCCGCGTACCGAGGTACAGTAAAAACTTTTGTTGCGCGCTAACCAGTCAGCGTACATGATTACAATCGAGCTATCCACAGAGTACAGAGACATGATGAAGGGAAGAGGGTGAATAACGTTCAGCGCAAGATAAAGCCAGTAAAGTCATAGTCAGGTAGTGTAGAGAAAGCAGACACTCTGCAGAAGGACTTCAACAGGTTGGGCAAAGAAGTGGCAAATGTTAGAGAGCAGAGCAAAGTCATGCATATTGGTAGTAGGAATAAAGGCGTAGACTATTTTAAAATGGGGAAAGAATTAAGAAATCGAAAATGCAAAGGGACTTGGGCATGCTCGTGCAGGATTCCCAAAAGGTTAATTTGCAAGTCAAATCGGTGCTAGCATTTATTTTAAAAGGACGAGAAGATAAAAACAGGGATGTCTTGCTGAGGCTCTATAAGGCGCTGGTAAGGCCGCATTTGGAATATTGTGAGCAATTTTGGGCCCCATATCTGAGGAAGCACGAGCTGGCGTTGGAGGGGATCCAGAGGTTTACGAGAATGATCCCATGAATGAGTGGGTTAACATATGATAAGTGTTTGACGGCACGGGGCCTGTTTAGTTTAGAAGAATGAGGGGGGGGGGGGGGTTCGTTGAAACTTACAGAATGGTAAAGGGCATGGATAGAGTCGATGTTTCCACGAGTGGGAGATTCTAGGACCAGAGGTCATAGGCGCAGAATTAAAGGACATACCTTTCGAAAGGGGATGAGGAGGAATGTCTTTAGTCAGAGGGTGGTGAACCCGTGTAATTCATTGCCACAGCCAGCCATGGAGACCAAGTCAATGGATATTTTTAAGGTGGAGATGACAGATTCTTGATTAGTAAGGGTTGTCTGGTGTTATGGGGCGAAGACAGGAGAATGGGGTTGAAAGGGAAAGATAGGTCAGCCGTGATTGAATGGCGGAATAAACTTGATGGGTCGAATGGCCTAATTCTACTCCTATGACATATGAACTGATGAGCTGTCCGAGTATCTGGAGCAACTAAGTGCACCGTTGTTTTTTCCTTCAGGCAACTGGAGAATGTTCTATCAAACCCCTGACTTGTGCCTTTAGTTGAAGACACGTGAGACTGCAGATGCTGGAATCTTCAGCCAAATACACAGTGCTGGTGGAGCTCAGTGGGTCAGGCAGCATCTGGGAGGGAAATGGTCAGACAACGTTTCGGAACGGAACCTGTCATCAGACTGAAGAAAGATAACTTGTCCTTACCCTTCACTGATGTTGCCAGAGTTCTTCCAGCACTTTGTGGTTCGTGAGAAAATAAGAGGGAATGGTTTACATCAGGCTAAAGCCCGTTTTACTGTGATTCAGAAAAAGTTAAATAAGTTGTGGGATAATTTGCCTGGCCAGGGGAAATATGTCCCAAATTGAGGCAGAGCCTTCGACCAACATTTAAATTCCTAGGAGTCAACAAATTATCAGGACCACCCATATTGAAGCGACGACCAAGAAAGCAGACCCTCGCCTCTACCCCCCCCCCCCCCCCCCCCCAGCCCTTCGCCCGTCCCAGGCCCCAAACAGCGAGGAGGGGGCGACACCACTGGAGTCCGGTGGCAACATCTGCATCACTCGGTGCCCTTCACCCGGCAAGTGACCCTCAACCCCCCCCCCCCTCCGAAAATGTGAGACAGGTTTTGGTAAAGCTTCGCAAAACTATCCCCGCTGAACCTGGGAGCGATGGAGCCGCGGAAGGGGGTCATTGGGGGTCAAGACAGTGGTCACTGGGGGGGGGGGGGGGTCAGGACAGGGGTCACTGGGAGTCAGGACAGCGGTCACTGGGGTCGAGTGCTTACCTGGCACCTCAGGACCAGGGGCAGCGGCAGCAGCATCAGGACGGGCAGAATGAGAGCGAGAGGTTCGCGGAGCCCCCGCAGCGGCCTCAGGCATGCCAGCATCTCCCCACAACGGGTCAGCCCTGGCTCACCCCCCCCCTCCCCTCCCCCCGGGAACAGCCTCTCACCCCGGCTCACCTCCCCCTCCCCCCCCAGCTCACCGCCCCCCCCCCCCCCCCCCCCCCTCCTCCCCCCTGGGAACAGTCTCTCGCCCCGGCTCCACCCCTCTCCCGCCGGCTTAACCCCCGCTCTCCCCGGGAACAGTCGCTGCACCCGCCTCACCACTCCCTCTCCCCCCGGCTCACCACCCCCCCCCCTCTCCCCTCTCCCCCCCTCCCCTCCCCCCGTGAACAGCCTCTCCCCCCGGCTCCACCCCTCCTCAGCCCCTCTCTCCTCACTCCCGGCTCAGCCTCTCTCCCACCGCCTCAGTCCCGCTCCTCGCCGACCGAGCAACCCACTCCGTGCCGAGACGCCTCTCAAATGAACCGGCCGTGGGCGGGATATCCTTTCGCAGCCCGAACCCCGCCTCTCCGACCCGACTCCCAGACTAATACATCTGTCCCTCATCTTACTCCCTCCTCCCCTCCCGCCTCTGTGCGCGGTAAGAAGGCGGAGATTGTGCTGTAGAGAGTGCAGGGAAGATTCACGGACACGTTGCTTATGACACAGGAGATCAGTAATGAGGGGAGGCAGGGGAGTCTGGGTCTGGTCTTCCTGGGACAGAGGTTAAGTAGGGTTATGAATGTGTTGTCTAAAACGAAGAGGGGGTGGATAGGGTGGACTGTAGGAAAGTTTTCCGCATAGCGGATCCACATATGAAACTACTATGCGTGGGAAGGAACTGCAATTGCTGGTCTAAACCGAAGATAGACACAGAAAGCTGGAGTAACTCAGCGGGACAGACAGCATCTCTGGAGAAAAGGAAGAGGTGACGTTGAGTGTCAGGAGAAAGGGAAGCGAGAGATATAGACAGTGATATAATGAGAAATAGAACACATTTATCTCTAGAGTGGCGAGTCTGAGGTGCCTCAGTAATAATATCCCCCACCTGACTGTGTCAACGAGTTGTGGATAACCTGTCAATTATCGCAGCTTTATAACACGTTGGTTCGTCCACATTGGAGTATTGTATGCCGAACTGGTCACTCATTACTGGAAGGATGTGGGGACTTTAGAGAAGATGCAGCAGATGTTTACCAGAATTCTGCCTGCATTAGAGGATATTAACTGTCAGGAGAGGTTGGAGAAACTTGGATTGCTTTCCCTGGAACGTCGGATGTTGAAGGAAGACCTGATTATTTAAAATTATGAGAGGTATAGATACGGTAGACAGTCAGAACTTTTTTCCCAGGGTGGAAATGTCAAAGACGAGAGGGCTTAGCTGTAAAGTGAGAGGGGCAAAGCCTAAAAGAGATGTGCGGAGCATGTTTTTCACACAGAGAGTAAGGGGTGCCTGGTACCAGGGGTGCTGGTGGAGGTAGATATGATAGTGGCACATCCAAAAGCACTTTAGATAGGCACAAGGATATGCAGGAAATGGAGGGATGAGGATCATGTGCAGGCAGAGGAGATTAGTTTACTTGGCATCATGTTCGGCACAGACATTGTGGGCCGAAGGGCCGGTATCTTTTCTATGACACAGATGTAAAGTTAGGGAGTGGGGGGAGGGGAGGGGGTTAAAGGGGAGATGATAGTGACCTCCTTTACCCAGAGAGTGGTGAGTATCTTGGACGCAGAGTTATTGAGAGCGTTGGAGTATGTGGGTGAATACTTGAATCACCCAGGCTTGGAAGTGTATGAGTCAGGTGCTGGAGGATGAGATTAATGCAGATGGGTGTCAGCATGGACATAGTGGGCTCAATGACCTATTTCCACACAGTATGATTATGTGACTCTACATCCACCAGACACGCCAACTCTGTGCTTGTTTCCACCTCCTAATGGCAATGGCCGGTACACAGTCCCTCTGGGTTTGATGGGATAATTGAGGGAGATGGTTTCCCTGCTGAGAATCTCTCTGAACCAGGGACAGCAGAATAAGGCATCAAACTCAGAAACGAAATGAGGAGAAATCTCTTTATCCAAAGCGTTTTGAACCCTTCAAAATTCTCCACCCAAGAGGCTGAGTGGCAGCAAGTACTCCACGCTGGGAGACGGGGTCCCGAGGCAAAAGATTAGCTGTGATGTTATCGAAAGGCAGGGGAGGTGGGAGTAGACAACACGTGCTCGTTCATTCTCGTGAAGCTCCCTGTCCTGGTGTGTAGAAGCTGCAACAGGCAGAGACTCCCAACCGTGATGTGGTCCGTGCCTTGTACCCGGCTCTGTCTCTGTCACGGACCATGTGGTGTCTGCCCGTGCACCAGTCTCCCTTCTGTAAACAATGTCACCCATAGGCAGCACCTGGGGAGGGATATATCCTGCAATAAAGTCTGGTGACTCCACGATCGGCCTCTGCAGCCGGCTCAAGACCCACAGACAGGACAATCACACTGGACTTCGAGTGATTGCTGGTGATGGTGTGTGTGTGCGGACGCGTGTCTCTGAGAGTGTGTATATAATTAAACACCAGTCCCCTCCCTGGTTCAGGGGGGTGTGTTGAGTCTGCGGTAGCTAATGACAGGCTGCAATAACCTCGGCCCGACTGTCAGCGCGCCGGTGGGTTACCCGTGGATTGCTGTTCCTCACACTGACACCTGGTGCTTCAAGCCTGTTACCTGCACGGGCTACACCCACTCCACTGATGTCTGTGTGTGTGTGTGTGACTTCTTATAAATCGCCTCACCACAAGCGGGTGTTGGAGGCAAAGCCAGCAATTAACATCCATCCCCAATTGCCCCCGAGGCGGGGGATGGAGAGTAACCTTCCTGTAATATGTGCGGTGAAGCAGCTCACGGAGTGATGTGGGAAAGGCAGTTTCAGGACTCAGACCCAGTGACGATGAAGGGCCAGTGATATACAAGTGCTCCCAGACTTACTTAAAGCGTTACGTCCCGCGGAGGTCAGATGTTACCAAGTTGGAAATGGAAGTGCTATTGCGCAAGCGTAAATTTAATCAAGAGTCATGAGAGTCAAGTTACAATGAAGTGGATTGGTAGATCGGGAATTCATCTCAAGTATATGAGGTCTGCTAACAACGGAATAAGCTGCTCCCACATCGGGTGGTGCGTGCTTTAAAGCTTTCACATCCACGACCGGCCTTAGGGGGTGCGGGGCCCAATTGGGAATAATTTTGGTGAGCCCCAGGTTCCCAGCCAAGGTCTGTCAGCCCTGTTATATAGTAAATATTATGAAATTGTACACTGAGGTGCTTTGGATTATACACTGTCTTAATCTCTCCTGCTCTCGTCTGCCTGTCAGTACCTCCGCTGGCTTCCAACCTTAAACGTAGCTGCTAATTATCATTAAATTGCATTATGTGATTGGACACACTGCCCTTGGAGACAGCGGCTGATTGGATGGGAGGAGACCAATTTGTTGATTGGACTGTAATTTTAAGGGAACTGGTCGGTGATTGGTCACAAAGCCCCTGGGGACTGTGTCTGATTGGCCGCCGAGTGACCAGTGCATTCTGTGATTGGACACAATGCCCTTGGAGACAGCGGCAGATTGGACGGGAGGCGACCGATTTGTTGATTGGACGGGAATTGGACGCCACTCCCTTAGCGAATGCGGTCGATTGGCCGCCAAATAATCGGGCACGAAAAATGGACAAATAGGAAAACAAAAAAATCGGAATTCCATATAAATCTGATATAAGGTACATAAGGTGGATATCGATTAATAAAAGATTTAAAAAAATAATCTATGGGCATAGCAAAAAGTAGCATGTTTTCTAGACAGGCTTATCCTAAAATAATTGATCAGAAGGGTGTGATTTTCAGTCAGGATGTTGTATCATTCAGTCAGTGTGGAGATGGTACACAGACACCTTAAAGTCTTCAGTACTTTATTAAGCATACGTTATACATAGCCCTGGCTGTACATGGTCTGTCACGAACACTAGAGAGAGAGCTAGGGGCGTGTGGGTTACAATTATACTAACTGGTGGGGGAGTGGTTAGCATGGACATCGTTACTATCAATTAAAGGTGTACACACATATCATCTACATCCTTCCTCTACCAAAACAAACAGTGAGTGACAGGGCGACCACGTCTCATGCGCTAGGGTGGGTGCAAACAGTAAAGCACAGGGATACAGGATCACACGTAATCGCCGTAACGGACCGGCGGCCTGACCAGGCGACCAGACCGGGTCCGCACCTCGCCATCACCTCCTTCCCCGACGGGAACAAGCGGGGACGCTGGGGCATGGTGGGGGCTACGGACAGGAGAACCCCTTGGCGACGAAGGCATCGGGGGGGGGGGGGGGTGGCGAAGAGAAGGGCGAGGAAGCCGGAGAAAGCGGGACCGCAGCTGGGAGGTGTTCCGGAGGAGGACCAGGGGAGGCCGGCCCCAGAGGAACGGGCAAAGCACAGGGCCGCGACAGTGGCAGCGGAGGGGCATACGGAGCCGCCGGGGGAGGGAGAGGCTCGTTCACGAGCCGGAGATGCTGTCGGGACCGGCGGTACACCCTTCCGTCGTGGTTGACAAGGTACGAACGAGGGGAACCGGCAGAACCGACGACCACGGCCAGTCTGGAACGGTCAGAAGAGGACCACATACGGACGACCTGGCCGGGGTGAAGAGGGCAGAGGACACGGCAGGACCTGTCGTGGGAACGCTTCTGGATACTGTGTTTTTCGGCAATGCGTTCCCGTACCAAGGCAGGTTTAAAGATGGAGGGGGACAGGGACTGCTGAGACACCGGGACCGTGGGCCTCGTGACTCGGGACATGAGTCGCTGAGCCGGGGAGCCCAGGGCATGGTCGCGGGAGATGTTGCGGAGGTTCAGCAGGGCCAGGTAGATGTCGGAGCGGGATAGGCGACAACGTTCCAACAATCCTTTAGCACTGCGGACCGCGCGCTCGGCCAGTCCATTGCTCTGTGGGTATTCTGGGCTGCTGGTGTAATGACGAAAGTTCCATCGTTCAGGAAAAGCGCGGAACTCGGCACTGGTGAACTGGCTGCCGTTGTCCGACTGCAGGCTGACGGGGGACCCGAAGGTGGCAAAGTGGCGGCGCAACTTCTCGATGACCGCGGAGGAAGAGAGAGAGTGGAGCTGGTCAACTTCAAACCAGCTGGAGTAAGAGTCGACAAGCACCAGGAAGTGCTTTCCGTGCCACTCGAAGATGTCGGTTGCTAGTGCAGACCATGGCAGGTCAGCAGCTGGCTGCTGCAGGAGCGGCTGCCGCTGTTGCTGTTGAGCGAGGCAGTTGCAGGTAGGGCACGCGGAGACCCTATCCCGGAAGTAGCGAGGCATGTCGGGCCAGAAAAACTGGCTCTGAGCGACAGAAAGGGTCGCCTCGGCCCCGGGATGGCCACGATGAGCGGTTTTGAAGTATTGTTCCCGTAGTGCTTCGGGCACCACCACCTTGTGCCCTTTCACAATCACACCATCACGCAGCACCAACTCGTCACGAACCAAGAAGTAAGGCACCGCTGCGGCCGGCAGGGAAGAGCGGCGGTCTGGCCAACCCTGCTTGATGATCGCGGCCAGCTGCTGTAGCGAAGCGTCTGCTGCCGTGTGCTCGGCTAGGGACTTCAACTGACCGGAGGGCACGAAGTTCACGCCCAGGACTATCAGATCGGACGTCTCGTACGGATGCTGGGTTGTGGATGAGAGAGGCGCCCGAGACAGCGTGTCAGCAACAACCATGTCCTTGCCCTTGCGATAAACCACTGTGAAAGTGAAGCGTTGTAGCTGGAGCATCATGCGCTGGAGCCGGGAGGAGGCCATGTGTATTGGCTTGCTGAGGATGGTGACCAGAGGCTGGTGGTCCGTCTCGACAGTGAAGCAGTTGCCCAGGATATAGTCTTTGAATTTGGAGCAGGCAAAGACAACCGCCAGCAGTTCTTTCTCAATCTGGGCATAGTGTTGTTCAGCGGTCGTCATTGTGCGGGATGTTAGGCAGTTGCACCCCGTCATGGATACAGGCAGTTGCACCCCGTCATGGATCTGCAGGCAGACGGCCCCGAGGCCAAACTTAGATGCATCACACGTGAGAATGATGGGGCGCTGGAGGTCGAAGTACTTCAGTGTTTGCATGCTGATCAGCTTAGATTTGAGGGCGTCAAATGCACGCTGGTGTTGCGGGAACCAGGCCCAGGCAGTGTCCTTTTTCACCAGATCCCGCAGAGGGGCACTCAGTTCGCTCAGGTCGGGGATGAACTTTCCCAGGTAGTTGACCATGCCCAAGAAGCGCTGCAGGCCAGGCACGTCAGCAGGTGCAGGCATCTCGGATATTGCGGCCGTCTTCTGCGGGTAGGGCTTCAGCCCCGATGCCATGAAAACATGGGACCCGGAATCGGCACTTCTTTGGGTTGAGCTTCAGGTTGACCTCCCGGGCACGCTGCAGCACCTGGCGAAGGTGGTGGTCGTGCTCAGCGACATTCTTCCCATAAACCAGGATGTCGTCGACAATGATGGCACACGGAAGTCCAGCAAACAGTTGTTCCATGGTCCTTTGGAACACCTCGCTGGCAGAATTGATCCCAAACGGCATGCGGAGGAAGCGATACCTGCCGAAGGGCGTGCTGAAGGTCGTCAGGTGCGAGGATCGCTCGTCTAGAGGTATCTGCCAGAACGAACTCTTGGCATCAAGAACCGAGAACACGGTGGCAGGGCCGACCTGTGCAGCAACATCCTCCACCGTCCGCATGGGATAGTGCGGGCGCCTGATGGCCAAGTTCAAGTCCTTAGGGTTGATGCAGATCCGTATTTCGCTCGTCTTTCTTCGCAGCGACAACCATAGTAGAAACCCACTGGGTGGAGGCGTTACTGGCTTCAAGATGCCCGTGGCCACCATTTCGCGAAGAGCAGACTCGACCTTGCCCCTCATGGCAAAGGACACACGGTGCGGGGGACGGACGACCGGCGTGATGTCGGGATTGAGGGCAATCCTGTAGCTGCAGGGCAACTTCCCCAGCTTCGAGTCAAACCGGTCCGGGAATTCTGCCAGCGGGTTCAGGGGTGCCTCTACCAGGTGGACATCACTGTAGAAGCTCACCAATCCGAGGTCCTGGCAGGCCTCCACGCCGAGCAGGGGGTCACATTTACCGTCTAGCAGGAAGAAAGAGAGGGGCCGAGTGGTCGTCAGCACCTTGCAGTGGAGAGTGGCCCTCCCCACAGGAATAAGTACGCCACCCCCATAGGCACGCAAAACAGCACTGTCTGTGGAAACGGGCTCATTATTTCTTATCTTCCTGAACAACTTGTTGACATAACATTGGCAGCTGCCCCCGTGTCGACCTTAGCAGAGAAGGCCATGCCATTTACTGTGACACGGACGGTCGGGTCCGTTATCAGTCCAGCTGCACCTCGCAAGGAAAACACACTTAGCTCGCTCTGAGAAGAGTCAGGGTCAGACGGGGGAAGATCATCGTGCTGGAGATGGGAACCAGACGCTGAATCATCACGTGTCAGGTAGCGAGATGGTTTCTGCTGTGGCTGTGCAGGGATCCCACGGGAACGGCATACAGCCGAGAAGTGGTTGGGCTTGTTGCAGAAATTACAGGTTTTCCCCAACGCCGGACACACATTAAAATGGTGTGAGACAAAGTTACAATTTGAACATCGTTGAGGCGGTCTGAAGCCCTGCAGTGGTCCTACCCTCTGTCGCCGGGGAGCAGTGTACTGGGGACCAGCGAGACTGGCCGTGTGGACCACAGGGTCAGGTACAGCGGAGGAGACAGCCTCAGCTAAACGAGAGGCATGCAGCGCCTCATCGAATGTCAGATCAGGCTTACGCAGCAGCTCAGAGCGCAGCTTATCATCCCGCAGACCAAAGACTAAAATGTCACGGGTCAAAGTATCAGGGGTCAGAACATGCAGGTCACATCGGCGAGCCAGCTGGCGCAGCGCGGCCACGAAATTGTCAATAGACTCCCCAGGGTTCTGGCGTCTGGAGAACAGTTTGAAACGCTCTAAGATGTGGTTAGTGGGAAGGTCACACATCGCCGTAAATTTAGCAAGCAGGCAATCGGGGTCCTGGATACTCTCACCATGTCCATAGATGAACGACTCTGAACGCTCGAGCGCTTCGGGACCAGCCAGGTTAAGCAGCAGGCAAGCCTTGACAGCGGGGGCCACAGCAGGGTGGGCGATTGCAACATAATGCTCAAAGTCCCGTCGGAACACACTCCAGCGATGAGTGATGTCTGCATCAAAGACTAGGATGTCAGGTTTACGACAGGCAGAAGCCATCACAGCACAGGGAGGGGGTACTGGGACTAAGAAAATAAAACGCGATAGACCGGAGACGCAGAAAAAAGCACTTCTGACGCCATGTGGAGATGGTACACAGACATCTTAAAGTCTTCAGTACTTTATTAAGCATACGTTATACATAGCCCTGGCTGTACGTGGTCTGTCACGAACACCAGAGAGAGAGCTAGGGGCGTGTGGGTTACAATTATACTAACTGGTGGGGGAGTCAATTAAAGGTGTACACACATATCATCTACAGTCAGTGAGCTTGCGGTCCGGAGCCCTTCTCTATTACCCCTCTACATAAAAACAAAGTGTCAATGCCTCTTCTAGGTCTACGAATCCACCCGTAGCTTCAGTTGCAGGTACAGCTGAAGGGATTTAGCGCTCGGGCTGTGAATTTAAAAAATCCGATACGTTTAAATTGTTCAAAAGCTACAACCACGTGATAAATAACACTAGATAAAACTGAAGCAAATAAAGGCAAACAGAAGAACTAACCTTGAAGGAGAGAGAGAAAACAACACACATAAACCTATTTTAAAAAAAAAATGATATAAAGTTTCTCCAGCACTTTTGTTTACCTTCGATTTACCAGCATCTGCAGTTTCTTCTTAATCTCTTTAACATCCCTAATTTTAAGTTACTAAATAACGTGGGTGGACAAAAGTGCTGGAGAAACTCAGCAAGAGAGATGCTGCCTCACCCGCTGAGTTTCTCCAGCATTTTTGTCTACCATCGATTGTTCCAGTATTTGCAGTTCCTTCTTAAAATAATGTGGGTGAATGACAATACCTGCACAGAAGAAGCCCGCAGCCCTTAATGACGGTAAGTTTTAAGAAATTCTGCTGTGAATTTTATTCAAAGGAATGCTGCGTCATTAATACTTGGTCGAAACACAATTATATTGACTAAGGAATGCCGATCAATGTATTGGTGACACATTGTATAATTACGTGTTAACTACTGCCCGTTAACAAGTGCTAACAGTGGCAGTTAACATATCGTTTTTGTCCCAGTTGAATCTTGATAAACGACTCCAATCTTTCTGCAGTACTCATTAAACCCAAGCTGGAAACTGAAAAGTAGGGGAATGCCATCCCCCTGCGTACCCCCCCCCCCCCCCCATTTACATCACTGGTGTCGGTGACAGTACTGAGAGTTAATCGCGGGGCTGTGTTGTTGTCGGTGAGGAATTTCACCTAATGGGGTCACTGCTGAGGGGATAGAGTGTGTTGCTCTCCAGTCTAGCGTGGGGCCCAAATGGGAGCAATTGGTCCAATTGGCTTAAGGCTGGCCCTATTTGCATCTTCTGCCTGATGGAAGAGTGAATGACCAGGGTGTCAATGCCTTGATTTAGTTGGCTGCTTTCCTGAGGCAATGTAGACAGAGTTGATGGTGGAGGAGGCTGGTTTGTGTTTGTGTAATGGACGAGGAGGATGGTGGAGGAGGCTGGTGTTGTGTACATGCCAGTGGATGTAGAGTATCTGGACTTTGAGAAAGCCTTTGATAAGGTCCCGCACGGGAGACTGGTGACTAAAATTAGAGCACATGGTATTGGAGGTAGGGTGTTGACATGGATAGAAAACCGGAAGCAAAGAGGAGTGAACGGGTCCTTTTCAGAACGGCAGGCAGTGGTGAGTGGAGTGCCGCAAGGCTCGGTGTTGGGGCAGCAATTGTTTATCATTTATATAAATGTTTTGGAAGAGGGAATTAAGAGCAACACTAGCAAGTTTGCAGATGACACAAAGCTGGGTGGCAGTGTGAACTGTGAAGAGGATGTTAGGAGGTTGCAGGAGGACCTGGACAGGTTGAGTGAGTGGTCAGATGCGTGGCAGATGCAGTATAATATAGATAAATGTGAGATTATCCACATTTCCGCAAAAACAAGCGGGCAGATTATTATCTCAATGGGGTTAAGTTAGATAAGGGGGAGGTACAGTGAGACCTGGGTGTCCTTGTACACCAGTCACTGAAAGTTGCGTGCAGGCTGGCCCGTACGAAGCTTTTCAAAAAGGGGGGTGGCATGACAGGATTCCAAAAATGTTATGTGAAATAATGTGCACGCAGCGCACATCGCAAGCAGGAAGCCCCTCACGTCCGTGTTCCAGGGCCCACTTAAGGGCCCTGAAAGCTCTGGGGTTTTAGATGCTCTCTGGTGCATTCTGAGCCTTATTTTGGAGCTTTTTGCACCAAATATATGACCAATATTTCAGAAATAATTTTGGTTGAGTCAAGAATAATGAGTGGGTGGAATGGGATGATTGGGGTCATTGTTGTATACATTTTTTGTAAAATTAAGAATTGTTGTTCTTGTTTTCATAATCAAGTTGTACTGTTGTAAAATGTTATATAAAATGTTATAAAGGAGCATGCAAAAACTGCAAGAAAAAACTGTAAGTTTTTGCAGTAAAGGAAACCTTTTTTTAGAAAATGTTTTGTGTGTTGATTTGATTGCCTGTTACTGTTAGACTGTGTTAGTGTGTGCAGTGCACCTTTAATGGTCCTCCTGATCTAACAACTTCACATCACATCAGCCTCAACATGAAATAGTTCAGTTTTCTGAGAATGTAACTGTGGAAACCTACTCACCACTTTGTCCAAGTCATGGTCAAAGTCATAGTGAATGTGCATTAAGGTGAGTGCAGACGCCTGTCATTGCTCATGGAAGTCCTGGCATAGTGATGCAGGTGACGGACACTCGTGTACACTGCATATATTGCCATTTAGCCATAAATCGTGTTTTCCAGTTCCATTTTCCAAGAATGTAACTGCGCAAACCTAGTCACGGCTTTGTCCAAGTTATGGGCAAAATCATAGTGAATGTGGATTAAGGCAATTGCAGACAGCCTGTCATTGCTCATAGAAGTCCTGGTCTTTCCATCTTTGTGGATGTGAAAACGTGTTTGTCCTCGTTGGCTGGATCAAAGTAAGGTGCCGAGCGCGACCGCGCCCACTGCAAGCTTGCTGCATGAGGCGAGCATCTCTCTGCCACTCAGGCTCATGTCCAAGGGCCCCGGCTACCTCCGCAGTCAAATGGAGGGGGACAGGCGGGGTCGGCAGAGTGCTGTGTTGAGACTGGCTGCCGACAAGGCCAAGAACTTGAGGAGCCAGACGGCGAGGGGGTGCAAAGCGGAGCCCAATGGTTTGGGCAGCTCTGCCCCCCCCCCCCAAGGAAAGCAGCGGCAGCGGGGCCAGTAGCAGCATGAAGACCTACCTGGCCTCCGACAGCCCCCAGCAGAGCGGGCAACTGGGGCTCTCGCCTGACATTGTGCGTCGCGCCAGCTCCAAGAGGCAGCTCAGGCCCGATTCGCTAGTCATGCAGTTTCAAGGGCACTGGCAGCCTAGTCTGTTGGCTGCTGCCCGGCTCTAGCGGCCCGGGTGACAAGCAGCAGGGGAGGGCAACAGGAGCAGCAACGTCGGAAGGGGAGAATTAGCAGCGGGTACAGAGGCTGCAGCACCCCAGGGTGCACAAATAACCACACCAGCAGCACCCAGGGTTCACAAGTAACCACATGAGCAGCATTCCAGGGAGAAACAGCAGCCTCGCCAGCAACACCCCAGGGTGCACAAGTAACTACACCAGCATCACCCCAGGGTGCACAAGTAACTACACCAGCAGCACCCAAATGGTGCACGTACCCACTCCAGCAGCGCCCCAGGAAGCACCAGTCGCCACGCCAGCAGCATCCCAGGGTGCACAAGTAACCATGCCAGCAGCGCCAAGAGAAGCAGCAGCAGGTCGCCCCAAGGAGCCGCTCAAGCGGCAGGTTGGTGAAGGCGGATTATGGCGCTCACACTCCGACCTCAGCTGCCGCTTCTATCGAGCCTGCTCAGGCTTGGACAGTTTCTTCGAGCACTGCGGACTCGAGCCTGAGGTCATCGAGAACCTGGCCAGGGAGAAGTTTGCCGCCGACGTCGCCTTCGAAAGCCTTGCCCTCAAGTTTCACAGCATGAAAGGCCTGTCCCACTTGGGTGACATTTTCGGCGACAGCCTGAAAAAAGGTTGTCGAGTCGTGGTCGGGTCGTGACGCGGCCTGATGCGTGGTGACGCATGTAGTGACGCACGGTGACTCCCTGTCGCCTCTGGATTTTGGAATGTTCAAAATCCAGGGGCGACATCTGGGTGTCTCATCATGTTGTGCGCCCTGATACACGCTGACGTATGCTGCCCTGCGGGTGACGACCGGTTAGGGTTAGGGTTGGGTTAAGGACCACAGATGGGCTGTAAAATATTCTTCCTTCAATGCATGGATTTTAAACATTAATATATTAAAATTAATGCAATAAAATCAATTGTGCAAATGAAAAGATGTCTGTCCAGTTTTATTTACAGATGTATTGGTCCGCTTCCAGATCCAATCCCCATCTCTTTCACAGGGATGGATTCAGCGAGTGTAGACTGAACTTCCCTCTCCCCTCCACCCCCCACTTAATCCGGGGGGGGGGTGGGGGGTGCTGGATGAATCAGTGCGGGATGGGTAGATGGCGGGGGCGGGGGGGGGGGGGGGGGGGGGGTTGAGAAGGCAATCGGTGTGGAATGGATGGATTGAGGCAGGGGAATTAGTGTGTGTTGGTTGGAGTTGGTAAAATTGTGAGGGAGAGCGCGGGAGATGTCAGTGGAGGAATACGGGATGGATGGGGGGAATCAGTACAGGATGGAAGGGGGGGAATTAGTACAGGATGAATGGAGGGGAATCAGTACAGGATGAATGGGGGTGGGTCAGTACAGTGTGGATCGGGGGGGGGGGGGATGTGCAGGATGAATGGGCGGATGGGAATTAGCTGCCACAGAGGGCAGTGGAGGCTAAATCACTGGATGGATTTATGAGAGAGAGTATGATAGAGCTCTGGGGGCTAGTGGAGTCAAGGGATATGGGGAGAAGGCAGGCACGGGTTATTGATAGGGGACGATCAGCCATGATCACAATGAATGGCGGTGCTGGCTCGAAGGGCCGAATGGCCTCCACCTGCATCTATTTTCTATGTTTCTATGACTCCTCTACAACTCTACACATTTCTTGCATTTTTGGGCAGTACATTGGGCAGCGATGCATTCTGATAGAATACTTTCTGTTGGGCATCTGTAGAAATAGAATTTTGCTTTTTAATTTCAGTAACACATCATGGAAACAAGCCCATTGGTCCACTGAGCCCACGCTGACCACCTATTCACACTGGTTCTGTGTTATCTCACATCCTTATCCACTCCCTATGCACAAAGGGCAATTTCCAGAGGCCAATTAACCAAAAACCCGCATGTCTTTGAAATGTGGGAGTGAAGCAGAGCACCAGGAGGACACCCATGCGGTCTCAGGGAGAACGGGCAAATTCCACACAGACAACACCCGATGGCAGAATTGAACCAGGGTCTCTAGTGCTGTGAGATAGCAGCTCTACTAACTGCACAATTTTGTGGCTTAAATTGGTGAAGGTCATTGGAGAAATGTTGAATTTCCTTAGCTTTCTGATGAAGCAGATGTTTTTTTGGTTGCAATGTTAATGAAGTTGGATCTGCACAAATTAGTGGGTGGACCCTGCAACTTGCTCTCTCAGCCTTTGTTTTTCATTGGTCTTTGGGAAAGCAGCAGATGACATGCTGATCTGTGCTTTGGGGCTGATGAGTGTAAGACAACCCCACCCAACGTAGCCCAACACCAAAAAAAACAATGCAACCAACACAACCCAACCCCAATCCACTCTCAACCCCAAATCATATACAGACGTCCCGCCAACACATCCCAACCGTAAGCAAACCCAACAACCTAAACCCAACCCCAAATCATCCCCACTGCAATCCAACCCCACCTCACTACAAACCAACCCCAACCTAACACTAACCCCAACCCCACCTCAACCCACCAATCCAAACTCATCCCAACCCAACCACACCCATTGTCATTCCAACCAACCCTCAACCCCAGCCAAATCCAACACAAAAACCTAACCCCACAGAAACCCAACTCCACTCACACCAATCTTAACCCAGCCAAAATCCTATCCCAATCCAAGCCCACCTAATCCAACACGAAAACCTAACTCAACCAAACCTCACTGAATCCCAACCCCACCGACACCAACCTAAAACCAGCCCCAAACCTATCCCAATCCAAGCCCCCCCCAATCCAA
The DNA here is from genome assembly GCA_035221665.1 of Okamejei kenojei. Taxonomy (NCBI): domain Eukaryota; kingdom Metazoa; phylum Chordata; class Chondrichthyes; order Rajiformes; family Rajidae; genus Okamejei; species Okamejei kenojei. The sequence continues at coordinate 25,472,798 of CM069156.1, forward strand.
TACAACCCCAACACCGCCCAAACCCAACTACAACACCAACACAACCCAACCTCATCCTAACCACATCCCAGCCCCAACCCAACCAACCCAGCCCCAACACCCCAATCCAGCACCAACACAACCACAACCCAACAACCCCAACACAGCCCAACCGCATCCTAACCACAATCCAGCCACAATCCAGCCCCAACACAACCCTAACCACAACCCAGCCTCAACTACAACCCAACCCCAACCAACTGTTACTCAACTCTAACCCAACACCACCACCATCCAACCAAAGCAACCCAAAGATGACCCAACTCAACCAACCCAACCCATTTAAACACCTTGATTAGTACGTATGTCAGGTGTTATGGGGATAACATAGGAGAATGGGGTTAGGAGGGAGAGATAGAACAGCCATGAATGGCCTAGTTCAACTGCTATCACTTATAATCTCATGACCATCCATCCCAATTAAACCTAACCTCATAACCCAATCCATTCCACTCAACCCAGGGCAACTCAATTCATTCCAACTTAAGATAGACACAAAAAGCTGGAGTAACTCAGCGGGTCAGACAGCATCTCTGGAGAAAAGGAATTCTGTCTGTCCCACTGAGTTACTTCAGCTTTTAGTGTCTATCTTGGTTTAAACCAGCATCTGCAGTTCCTTCCTACACACTCAGTACAACTTAATCCAACACAAACCAACTCCCATATTGGAGACACACGGAACCACACAAGATGGAATCTTGAGCAAAACACAAAGTGCTGGAAGAACTCTGCAGGCCAGGCAGCATCTGTGGATGGAAGTAGATAATGTTTCAGGTGGGGACTCTTCTTCACATTGATGAATGGTCCCAATTCTCCAATTGGAAACAGAACCTTCAGCCCACAAGTCCACACTAACCATGGTTCAACCACTTGTTCACATTAGTTCTATGTTATCCCATTTTGTGCATCCATTCCTGATAACAAGGAGCAATTTACGGAGTCCAATTACCCAACAAACCGCACGTCTTTGGGATGTGGGAGGAAATCCATGCAGTCACAGGGAGGAAGTGCAAAGTCCACACAGACAGTACCCGAGGGCAGGATCGTATCAGTGTACCTGGCGCTGTGAGGGAACAAGTCTACCAGCCATGCCACAGTGCCATCTTGTGGAGACAGAGTTCCTCCAATGGTTTGTGAGTTACCCCATTCCCTCTACTGAGTGTGTCAGTTGCAGTGTGCACGGTCTACTGCAGGCACTGCAGTTACTCAAGGGCTAACCGCTCTGATGCCTTGTCCTGGTGGAGGAGCATTAGCGTGTCTCATGGCATGTTGTCCTTCAGAACAAGAGAAGTTGAGTATAGGAGCAAAGAGGTCCTTCTGCAATCGTATGGGGCCCTGGTGAGACCACACCTGGAGTATTGTGTGCAGTTTTGGTCTCCAAATTTGAGGAAGGACATTCTTGCCATTGAGGGAGTGCAGCGTAAATTCACAAGGTTAATTCCCGGGATAGCGGGACTGTCATATGTTGAAAGAATGGAGCGACTGGGCTTGTATACACTAGAATTTAAACAGATGAGAGGCGATGTTATTGAAACATATAAGATTATTAAGGGATTGGACACGCTAGAGGCAGGAAACATGTTCACGTTGTTGTGTGCTCCCAGAACCAGGGGCGCCAGTTTAAGAATAAGGGGTAGGCCATTTAGAATGGAGATGAGGAAAAAAGTTTTCACCCACAGTTGTAAATCTGTGGAATTTTCTGCAACGGAGGCCGATTCTCTGGATATTTTCAAGAGAGTTTGATAGAGCTCTTAAAGAAAGAGGAGTCAAGGGATATAAGGTATGGTGTACTGATTGTGGATGATCAGCCATGATCACAGTGAATGGCAGTGCTGGCTCGAAGGGCCAAATGGCCTACTCCTGCATCAATTGTCTATTGTCCGAGATCCTGTTTCCATGTGGTTTCCTTCAATTAATTATAGCAGACCTGGACACTTGGTAAACAACCCCTGGGTTGCTGCAGACGATGTCTGTCTGAGGGTTGGTCCTGTGGGTGTGGCAAGCGATCGACCTGTGGGAGACCAGTTTCTACCCCTCGGCACAGTGTCGCACGAGGAGGGGAGAGTTTGCCAACCACTCGCCCACAGATTGGCTGCACCTCCCCCTAAGGAGGGGCTGAGTGCAGGGTAAAGGGGCAGGGACGGGCTGTGGGGGACTGTACACACACAGAATCACAGGCAGAGCGACAGCACGGATTCAGGCCGGTCAGCCCACACTGACCATCGATCACTCTGGGGGCGGCTCGGGGTAGAGTTGCTGCCTTACAGCGCAGGACACCCAGGTCCAATCCCCACGGGTGCTGTCTGTACGGAGTTTGTACGTTCTCCCTGTGATCGTATGGGTTTTTTCCGAATTCATCGGCTTTCCTCCCACACTCCCAAAGACATAGGGGTTTGGAGGTTAATTGGCTTGGTATAAATGTAAATTGTACCTGATGTGTGTAGGATAATGTTAGTGTGCAGAAATCGTTAGTTGGTGCGGACTCGGTGGGTATGTTTCCGTGTTGTGTCTCTAAAACTAAAACCCATTCATCAATCCTAATTCATCCAGTTTAAAAAAATTCTCCCCACATTCGCATCATCTCATTGTAACTGTGTCGGCGTCCTATACGTGGCGACTCTGCATACTTTGTGCATGGTTTGCAAAACAAAGTATTTCACTGCCATGTCACATGATAGTAACGTTTCAATCAAGCATTAAATCTCTCGCTAGATTCCTCCCGTCACACACACGAGGGGCTATCCACAGCCGACAGCTAACCCACCGATTATCGATCACCCATTCACACTAGTCCTGTGTTAACCCACTTTCCCATCCACTCCCTACACACTAGGGACAATTTAAAGAGGGCAATTAACCTACAAACTTTTGCCTCCACTCCCTACACGATTTACAGAGCACCAAGTAACCTATAAACCCGCACATCTTTGGGATGTGGAAAGAAATTGGAGCACCCGGGGGAAATCCAGAGGGTCACAGGGAGAACATGCAAACTCCACACAGACCGTTCCTGAGGTCAGGTTCCTGAGGTCTGGTGCTGTGAGGCAGGCTGCGTGGGTTTCGTCCGGGTGCTCAGGTTTCTTCCCACATCCCAAAGATGTGTGGGTATGTATGTTAATTGGCTCTCTATAAATTGTGTGAGTTAGTTGAGGCACAAGTGGTTTAACTAAATGGATGATCAATGGTCAGCATGGGCTGGGTCGGCTGAAGGGCCTGCCTCTATGCTGCATCATTCAATGAATCGTGGCTGTGTGAAATGCGGTGAGAGGATTGCAGGCTGACAGACATGCCCGGGTGCACTAACTTTGTTTTATTCATGTAAATTCAAGCACTGACAGTGAGTCGAGACACTCCCCACCAACCACCATCCACACGCTCCACGTAGCCTTGTCCCTGGGCCTCCCGCCATTAACCAGACACGTCGGCAGCTCCTGGCGGGTAGTGCCATCCACGGCAGCCGTCTCCCTGCTGGCGGTCATAATGAGTCAGTGATGTTAGCCCAGGTGGGGAAGGTGTCGAGATGGAACATGGCACGGCCCCAGGTGTTGATGGCCACGGTGACCGACACCACAGCGATCACGTTGAGAACAGACCCCGCCTTGACCTGAACAAACGCAAATACTCGTTAATATCTGCCCTCCCTAGGGCTAAAGATATCCTGGTTGGGTTGCTCCTAGGCCTGGCCAAGCTGACCATCCGCGAGTCATGGCTTCAGGCAGAAGAGAGCTCTGCCTGAGCCGGCTGCCTGCCTCTTTTCCAGGTTTATGTCCGCGCTTGGATGGCATTTTAAAGGGAATATGCGCTGTCCGCAGGTACCCTGGGGTATTTCCTGGTCCGCAGGGAGGTGAAATATATCCTTAACATGGATTGTAATACATTTGTTTAGGAATGTGACATTTAAGAATATTTGTTTTAGATAATTGGGTGATTTTATATTTAGGTGGTGGGTTTATTTGGTATTATTTTGTATTGTCTATATAATTAAAACTTGACCACTTCCTGTTTGCACTGCATATGATTTTAGAAAAAACGCTCCCACTTACAGCTGCGATTTTTGGCCGTCTTACGCAGAGTCCCCCTCCGCTGCGCAGAAAAAGAGGATTTTTCTCATCGATGAAAAATAAAAGACTTATTAATGTTTCAAAAATGTTGATATTCTCACTCCTGTCAATCACGCCATGAAGGCCACGCCCCTTTTGGTGGGAGAGTGGAGAGACTATAAAACCCGGAAGTGTGGACGTGCCTCAGTTCTCTGCAATATGGGGGAGGGAGAGGTCACAGCTCTCTGTCTGAGCTGTGAATAATACTGAACACATGCCTACCAAACTGTGAGTGGTTTTACTGACCTATCTGTGCACTTAATGTGGTTTGAAAATGTAGTTTGAAAATGAAAATGTGTTTTTTGGTTTGAAAATGCAAAAGCTGTTTTTGGTTTGAAAATGCAAAAGCATTTTTTTGGTTTGAAAATGCAAAAGCGGTGTTTTGGTTCGAAATTGCAAAAGTGTTTTTTGGTTCGAAAATGCAAAAGTGTTTTTTTTTTGTTTGAAAATGCAAAAGCTGTTTTTGGTTTGAAAATGCAAAAGCTGATATTTGGTTTGAAAATGCAAAAGCTGTTTTTGGTTTGAAAATGCAAAAGCGGGTGTTGCCTTATTGAAAAGCGTTTTTTGCCTTATTGAAAAGCAGGTGTTGCCTTAATGAAAAGCAGGTGTTGCCTTAATGAAAAGCAGGTGTTGCCTTATTGAAAAGCGGTCTTGCCTTATTGAAAAGCGGGTGTTGCCTTATTGAAAAGCGGGTGTTACCTTATTGAAAAGCGGTCTTGAATTTGGTGGCTTTGCACCCTGCTTGAAGTGGCTGAAACTGCACTTGAGTTTGGTGGCCTTGCACCCTGCTCATTTCGAAAAAAAAACCCCGAGTGACGTCACAATGCACTCATAAGGCAGGACGGGACACTCCGGGAGGGCATTTCAGCGATCGTGTGGTGGCGTTTGGCAGTGCCCGATGCCCGGTGGAGCTGGAGGGCCGAGCCCGGGGCTTGGTATGGGGCCGTGACCGGGGCCGAAAATAAACCGGGGATGAGCCTGGGTCTGTGGTCAGGGACAAACCCGGAGATGAAGTTGCACTATAACCCAGGCGGCGGCCGAGCGGACAGCTGAAGTCTACAGCCAGGGCCGGGCTGAGTACAAGAACCAGGCCGAGTTCCAGGCCCTGGCACTGCTCTACGACCTGGGTAGGTCCTGGGGCAGGGAATGGGAGGATGATGAGAGAAATGAGGAGGGAGATATGGTGGGGAGTGGGGTGGTAGAGGGAGAATGGGCTGAGAGTGTGGAGGAGGGAGATGGGGAGCGGTGGAGGAGGGAGATGCCCCCTCACTATCTACCCTCACTCCCACCCTCTCTATCTCTCTCCCTCTCTACCCTCTCCCTCTCTCTACCCCACTCCCTCTCTACCCCCCTCCCTCTCGCTATCAACCCTCCCTCCCCCCACTCTACCCCCTCCTTCTCTCTCTACCCCCTTCCTCTCTGCCTCTCAGCCACCCTCCCCTCCCTCTACCCTCCCTCTATACTCCCCTCCCCTCCCCTCCCCCTCCCCATCCTACTTTATCCCCTCCCTCTGTAGATGATATGTGTGTACACATTTAATTGATAGTAACGATGTCCATGCTAACCACTCCCCCACCAGTTAGTATAATTGTAACCCACACGCCCCTAGCTCTCTCTCTAGTGATCGTGACAGACCACGTACAGCCAGGGCTACATATAATGTATGCTTAATAAAGTAGTGAAGGCTTTAAGGTGTCTGTGTACCTTCTCTAAACCCTCTACACCCCTCCCCCCTCCCTCTCCCTCTCTACCACCCTCCCTCTCTACCACCCTCCCTCTCTACCACCCTCCCTCTCGACCCCCTCCCTCTCAACCCCCCTCCCTCTCGACCCCCCTCCCTCTCTACTCCCCTCCACCTCTAGGGATTGAAGAGGGAGAATGAAGAGGAGGAGGAGGGAGTGTTGGGGGATGAGGACAAAATGAACCGCGCCTGCACAATTGGGGGCTATGCATGAGTGGTGGAATATTGCATTGGGGAACGGCTTGCGTTGGGGGAATGGGTGAGTGGTGGAATCTTGCATTGGGGCTGCAACCTGCACTTGGTCTAGTATATTCTTAAAATTTAAAAAAAACCCAAAAGAAACATCGGGATACAGTGACCAGAGTTGTCCCGTCACCCCACCAGGTCAGTGAATGGGTGAACTGATCAGCCACGGGTTATTTACTCAATGCACAGGAATACAAGAGGCTGCTGAGAGTGGTGGACCCAGACCCATTGCAGGCACAGCCCTCCCCCATCTACATCATCTACACGAGGCACTACCTCAAGAAGACTTAATCTAGGATCCCCACAATTCTTCAGAGAATGGGGATTCCCCTCCCCTACTATAGATGAGGCTCGCACCAGGGTCTCCTCCATACCCCGCAACACTGCCCTCTCTCCCCATTCCCCCACTCGCAACAAGGGCAGAGTCCCCCTGGTCCTCACCTTTCACTCCACCAGCTGGCAAATACAACACATAGTCCTCCGCCAGTTTCGCCACCTCCAACGTGACCCCTCCACTCGCCACATCTTCCCATCTCCCCCCCCCCCATCTGCCTTCCACAAAGACCGCTCCCTCCGCAACTCCCTTGTCAATTCTTCCCTTCCCTCCCGTTCTACCCCTTCCCCGGGCACTTTCCCTTGCAACCGCAAGAAATTCTACACTTGTCCCTTCACCTCCCCCCTCCACTCCTTTCAGGGACCCAAGCAGTCCTTCCAGGTCCGACAGAGGTTCACCTGCACCTCCTCCAACCTCATCTACTGCATCCGCTGCTCCAGATGCCAGATGATCTATATCGGTGAGACCAAGCGGAGACTTGGCGATCGTTTCGCCGTACACCTCCGCTCGGTCCGCAATAACCAACCCGACCTCCCGGTGGCTCAGCACTTCAACTCCCCCTCCCATTCCGTATCCGACCTCTCAGTCCTGGGCCTCCTCCATGGCCAGAGTGAGCAACACCGCAAGTTGGAGGAACAGCACCTCATATTCCGCTTGGGGAGTCTGCATCCTCTGGGCTTGAACATTGAAATTTCTCAATTCTGTTAACCCTTGCTGTCTCCTCCCCTTCCCACCTCTCCCTCCACCCTCGGGCCCTGGCATTCCCTCTCTCTCTATCTCTCTCCCCCACCCTAGTCGCACTAGCTTCTAATTTTCACACTACAAACAGCTTACAATGGCTTGTTCCCTTTATCATCAATACTTTTTTTGCGTATCTTTCATTCATTGTTCTTTATCTCTCCACATCACCGTCTATATCTCTCGTTTCCCTGATCCCTGACCAGTCTGAAGAAGGGTCTCGACCCGAAACGTCGCCTATCTCCTTCGCTCCTTAGATGCTGCTGCACCCGCTGAGTTTCTCCAGTCTTTTGTGTACCCTCCCCACAATATGGGCTGTGCCCTCTTCCCATTGCTACCATCCTCGCTATCCTCTTCTCATTGCTACCATCCTGCCAGGAAGAACAGAAGCCTTAAGTCCCACACCACCAGGTTCAGGATCAGCTCCTTTCGTACAACCATTAGGTTCATGAACCAAACTGCACAACCTTAATCCTACCTCACCAATGGAACCTTTTATTCTTTCATGGACATGTTAGAAATTGTGTTTTTGCACTCATGTCTTGTATTTTTCCCCGTCTTTTTATTTTTTACTGTTATGGGATTTATGTATAATTTATGTTCTGAATGTTTATCTAAATCAGTGTGCCTGTGATGCTGCTGCAAACTAGATTTTCATTGTACCTGCATCTCACCGTACTTGTGCACTTGGCAATAAACCTGATTTTGTGTGAAGGCCCGAGATTTATTTTCCCCAGGGTGATTATCCTGTTGTTGAATTTAATAGAAGTTGAATCTTCATTTATTCTATTAGTTATTGGGATCTGGACCAGCATTTACTGCCCATCCTATGCTGCCCCTTGAAAAGGTGGGGGGCACACCCGAAGGGAACCCACACGGTCTCAGGCAGAACATGCAAACTCCACACAGTCAGCATGCGAGGTCATGACCAAACACAGGTCTCTGATGCTTTGAAGTTCTATGTTGGACTATAACATAGTTAGAATTAGGCCATTTGTCCCATTGAGACTGCTCCACTATTCGATCATGGCTGATCTATTTCTCCCGCTCAACCCCATTCTCCCGCCTTCTCCCTGTGATGTTTGAGGCTCTAACTCATCATGTTCTAAGGTGAGTACGGAGAGGTATCCTGCCAACCCATTGCCCCTCCCCTCCCACCACCCCACACTCTCTCACCGCTCCTTCCAGTCCCACCACCCCCATCCCTCCAAATGACCCTCCCCTTCCCACCACATTCCCACTGACCGCCCTCCCGCTACCACCATTACTTCCCCACCTACTGCCCTTGCCCTCGCACCACCTCTCCCCCCATTGCCCCTCCCCCCACTTCCCACTGCCCCACCACCCCTCCCCCCCACTCTGACTGCCCCTCCCACTCCCACTTCCTCCCCTCCAACTGCCCCTCCCCATCCCACTCCCACCACCCTTCCCCTTCGCACCACCCTCCCCCTCCCAGCACCCCTCCCCTTCTGACCACCCCTCCCCCTCCCACCACCCCTTCCCCTCCACACTCACCATGTCGGTCACTCGGAGGTGGCCGTAGGAGAAGACGATGGCGTTGGGCGGAGTGGCCACCGGCAACATGAAGGCGAAGGAGGTGCTGAGAGTACCTGGGATCATGACGTAGAGAGGGTTCAACTTGATCAAGACGGCCTGTCAGGGGGAGCACAGCTTAGAACATAGACCAGTACAGCACAGGAACAGGCCCTTCGGCCCACAATGTCCGTGCTGAACACGATGTCAAGTTAAACTAATCTCTGCCTTGCCTCCCTATCCCTCCATTCCCAGCATAGCATGTGCCTATCCAAGTCTGAAGAAGGGTCGCGACTCGAGACGTCACCCATTCCTTCTATCAACAGATGCTGCCTGTCCCGCTGAGATATTCCAGCATTTTGTGTCTATCTTCTTTCTTAAACCCTACATTGTATCTGCCTCCACCACCACCCCTGGCAGCACGTTCCAGGCACACACCACCTTCAGGATAAAAAAAAACCTGCCCCGCGCATCTCATTTAAACTTTGCCCCATCTCACCTTAAAGTTGTTACCTTTAGTCCTTGACATTTCAATACTGGGATAAAGGTTCTGATTGTCTACCCTATCCACGCCTCATAATTATCAGGTCCCCCCTCCGATATTCCAGGTGACAAGGAGGACAATTTTTTCACTGAGAGTGGTGGGTATATGGAATGAGTTGCCAGAGGAGATAGATCGAAGAATAGTAAGATTAAATGAGAACTTACCAGTTTGAAGTTTGATCTTGATTTTATGAGGAGTTACGTTGGTGATTACGTGAAGAACCCCGTTCAGGCCGCATGCGCGTCAATCTTCAAAGCAGCGGTATGAAATCACAAATAACAATCACGGAAGTGACATAGTAAGATGCGTGACTCGAGAACTACCAGATGATCTTCATGAGAGAGGGTTGGGCTTGGCGGGCACGTAATCACCAACGTAACTCCTCATAAAATCAAGATCAAACTTCAAACTGGTAAGTTCTCGTTTAATCTTACTATTTTACTTCGGAGTCACGTGAGTGATTCCGTGAAGAGTTCAAAGCTTTGTGATTTCATACCGCAGATCGAAATCTCGGCATCTCACTGCATCGATTGACTCAGAATGAGTGAATAATCAAAATGCATTAGCATGATATTGATTCAAATGTATTAATGGTTTACGTTAATAAAGAAATCAATAGCAACCCCTGTAACTCAGGGGAGGCTAAACTGGACGCAAACAGAATGGGCAAAACCGCGGGTCAGTAACCGGCCTATGGAAATGTTTTAAAAAACAATGTAGTTGACCATCCAGCGGTCGCGAGGATATGGTCGATGGGCCTGTCCATTGCCCTGGCCGCTGACGTTGATGCTGAGCTGGTGGAATGAGATATACAATCGTCAGTGTTAATACCTGCATAACCCAGAACCTGCTGCAGCCACCTTGAAATAGTCTGAACCGACCTTCCTTTGTGTGTTGATTAATAAACAATGCTGATTCCACACTTCTTAGGATTCTGGTGGCCTTGATAACATAGAAATAAGACCGTGGGGTATCCGAAAAATGATCTTAAATCATGCCACCCCTGGTCTGCTCTGCTTGTGTAGATCAGAATGTAAAATGTAATGGCACCTGCAGCCAATTCCATCCTATCTAGCCACAGCGTTTGCAATGTTTGCCATCATTGTACTGATATTAGTGTCATAACTAAGGATGTAGTTGGAACCCCTTGGTGAAGTAATGTTCACACATTTTCAATAACCAACTGCATATTCTTGTAGTGGGAGAATTTGTGTCAAGATCTCTTTAACAACTCGATATCCGGGTTGAACCAGACAGAGTGGTTCCCGTTTGTTGCAGCTGTAGTGTCTCTATAACTGAATAATTGTCAAATACCATTTAAGAATGAACTGAAAGATGTCAGTAATCTGTACCGTATTAATATAACATTAACATTTAAACAAAATCGCTTCCGATCCCCTCAATAGAAATGTACTGCTTTTTTGGGTGCTATCCCTGCAGTCTGCAGTGAGCACATTCATGGCTTGATGTGACAACCTGAGCCATAAGTCAATCCATTCAAAATGTGTAAGTCAATAATGTTTTATTATGCAAAAGCCGGTCTCCTGACCTCAGTTTGAACCAGCAAGTTTTTGTTTTTTGGAATAACCGTATACCGTTGTATTATTATGCCTGATAAAGCAGGCAACATGGCTGCTTAGCCAGTCTGACAGTACGACCCCATGCGAGGTCTTGCTGACTGTTTTAGGACCCGGCTAATGAAGCACAAAATGGAGGAAGACATAAAAGAACATTCCTCCTTTTGTAGCGAGAATGTATTTCTCCGCACTGTTGTGCCACATATTTTTGCAATCAGTGAATAAACATGCACCAACATGTCGATATTCGATGTAGCATTGAACCATACTTTCATAATACTTTGAGATCCAATACCTATTCTGTGTTGTCATCGATCTGAACTGGATGATACACCAGTGGCAAAGGAGATTAGGTAATTATTACAGGATACTTTTACTTGATTGCCATGTGACTAACATATGTCACCATCATAGAGTAGCAACTTGAAATTGAGCATGTAGAATATGTATATTCACTCAATAGCCCCTTACCCACGGGGTGCATCTAGTGTATATATTTAGTTGATACCAACAATTGAAGAATTGGTAACTCATGCAAATCTCTAATACCTCCAACTAGAGATCGTATTCGGAACTTCTCACCTTAGAGTCCTTAGCATCAGTTTGTAATAACTGAATTCGACCAACCAAACTACTGGAGCGAGTTTGAAGTTCAAGTTCAAATGAGTTTATTGTCATGTTCAGCAATGCTGAATACTGTTTTTTCATCATTGTGACTGAGGTAGCTTCAGCTGTCAATAGCATACGGTTGTTAACAATGGTCTAGATTTCCTTTGAGAGGTTGCTACTTACACAATACCAGTTCCTTGATTTGCTCAGCTGAAATACAGCTACTATATTGCCAATTACTCTTGATGAAAATAAAAGTCAGTTCTATAACAGCTTGCTATTAACTCCAACCTCTTGCCACAGGGCGGAGTCAAGGCTAATTAATAATTAAAGGTAAATCCCAATGACTAACGAACAGTTTATCCCATTCCGCAATGTTTTACTGTTATTAGTACAGTTATATTGTCTTTGATAACCTCTGTAATGGGAATTGCATAGCATGGATCTTTGAGACCCTTATGAATCTGTTGTTAGTCAGTAAATAAGTTTTCATATTCGGAAAGTTCATATGCCCGACACTCTCCATTTTTCATAATAACATGCCACTCCTGCCTTATCCCATGGGTGGTTTGCATGAACTTTGGCCCAATTTCCGAACCTTAACTTTAAAAAATAACCCTGATCATAATCCAAACTTGCTTGGAATGCTACTACTGTGCCTCAACCAGATGTTTTTATCCTTTGTGTGTTGTACAAACAAATGTAAATATTACAACTTGTGAACGGTGCACTTACCCGTGTTTTGGAAGTGCTAGACCCATTTTGTCGAGTAGGGTCGGTAAGGTGCATGGAATTTCTGAGCTACCATGCTGCCCCCAGCTCCAGTGAACCGCCTACTGCCGATGAGCGCCTGGGGTGCGTTCTGAAACGATGACCTTTGCCCGCCTTAATTGATTCGTCTGCCAGGTTTTCTTCCCCTGTTGAATAGGCCTACCTGAATAACAGATTCGGCGGCTGGCTCACATCCCCCAGTTGGCGCTGTTCACTGCCGGCACATATGTGCTTCAGTATGTTCTATTGACTTCTTTAGAGCCTGGAGTCAGTTATATCTTGACCTTTTGCTCTTCCCTCCTCAGAGAGGGCGATTCGTAGGCAGCCCTAAACAGGCGGTGCCGCAGGCCGCAGGATACCTATACTGATAAGAACCCATTGGACCTATACCCGAATAGAATATTCTGCTGGGATGGCAACCTCTGACACGTGCTCTTCATCCCTTCGGGTATGCCCCATGGCCATACCCTGAGACTCAGTGTCAGCAGGATACTGACCCCGTCTTGGTCTCTGCCTCAAAGAGGGAGACCTGTAGCAGCTCTGTCAACTGGAGCTGCTGGTGCGGCCTGCAGAGGAGGACCTTCTGTCTCAACCAACCATCAGAGTTGGTGTCAGAACTAATCCTCATCTATGAAGGTGCTATCAAACAGTTCTCTACTAGATACTGCTGGCGCCTTTTTGTTCAGGATGGCGCTGACACGCCTCCTGGTGGCGTGTGCCCTGCTGTAGCAAAGTATGCAACAGTTGCTGTATTTGGGATAGTCGTTTCAAATGCACTATCCAGCCCCGGTGAGGATTCTTCCCCCGACTCCGTGGGCCTTGCTATCCAGCCCCGATGGAGAATCATCTCCCGACTCCGTGGGCGTAGCAGACTTATGTGTGAACTTGAGCAACCCTGTCCCAGGCGTTGCTGGCGCCGCCTCTCATAAAGGCCGGCGCTTTTTGACATGAAACAACCCTGTACCAGGCGCTGCTAGCACGGCTCTCCCGTAGGCCGGTAAGGTCACAAATGAAACAGCCCTGTATCAGGCACAGCTGGCGCGGCTCTCCCGTAGGCCGGCACTTTCATACATGAAGCAGCCCTGTCAGGTGCTGCTGGCGCGGCCTGTCCCATAGGCCCGCACTATTACAGTGTAGGCTCACTAAATCAAAGTTTTAGTGTACAGCTTTACCTGTGAAGGGTTAAAACAATTTTTAACCCTTCACAGCAACTTGTGCTAAACAACAAGGATTTCATTGTCAGAGATATGACAAATAACTTTTTAAGGCTTTCACTTTGCCTTTAGCCTTTAACTTTAAGAAAAACACTATAACACAGATTAAACTTTATTATTAAGAGAAAAACTCTTGTAGCTCGACTCACCGGAGTCCAAATAGGGCTGAACGAGTCTTTACTCACCAATTTTATTCCTTGCCTGGGGACAGACGTCTATGAGCCGCTGACCGCACTGTCAGCGACTCTAGCGTAATTTCCTTGCCATTCCACAGCATCCCCGCAGGCTGCGAGCCGCTGACTGCCTTGTTAGCGGCTCCTTATCTCGCAACCTGATCTTTTTGCCGGTTATCCGCTTCCGCGGTCGGACTGGGTTTTCCCCACAGTCCATAACCGGTACACTCGTCGGGCTGTGAAACTGGCAGGAAATCCTCTGTGAAGAGAGGCTCCTGCCTGAAAAAACCTCTGGTAAGAAAAAATGAACTTACCTTCTAGGTTTAACTTACCGCTGACAGGAGCACTGTCCTGCCAGTCTGGTGCTTGTGCCAGTGCGGCTGACGTACTGACGCGCATGCGGCCTGAACGGGGTTCTTCACGGAATCACTCACGTGACTCCGAAGTAAAACATAATTTTAAAGACAATTGGACAGGTACATTAATAGGAAAGGTTTAAAAGGATATATGCTAAATATGGGTAAATGCAACGAGCCATGTTATATACTTGGCAGGTCGGGCAGCATCTGCGGTGGGAGAAGTGATGAGTGGTTTGTGTATCTCACCCCCCGACCCTGTATCTTGTAGATAATGGTAGGGATTTGAGAATGTAGGCAGTAAGCACAGAATTCCCAACCTCTGGCACAGAGCGCAGCAGGTAGAGCTGCTACCTCACAGTACCAGAGAGCTGGGTTTGATCCTGACCTTGGGTGCTGTCTGTGTGGAATGTGTGTGTTTTACCTATGATGGTGTGGGCTTCATCCGGGTGCTCCGGTTTCCTCCCACATTCCAAAGGCATGCAGGTTTATAGGTTTAATGTCCGCTGTAAATTATCCCAGGTGTGTAGAGAGTGGATGTGAAAGTTGGATAGAACTAATGTAAAATGGTGATGAATGGTCGGCGTATTCTCCAGAGATGCTGCTCGATCCACTAAGTTCCTCCAGCGCTTTGTGTCTATCTTTGATATAAACCAGCATCTGCAATTCTTTGCTTCTGCAAACTGTAGAAACTCAGCGGGTCAGGCAGCATCTGTGGAGGGAATGCACAGAAAATATTTTGGATTGGAACCATTCTTCAGATGAAGAAGTCTGAGTCTGAATTTGAAGAAGGGTCCAAACTGTAACATCTCCTTGTCGTTCGCTCCACAGATGCTGCCTGACCCGCTGAGTTCCTCCAACACTTTGTGTTTTGCTGTAGACTCCTGCGCCTGCGGTTCCTTGTGTCTGCTCACTGTAATCATACAAGTGATAATAAACTTCGAATGAGCGCCCTGCCTGAGGAGAGCGTGAGGAACTGATCGCCCCCTTGCCCGTCGTACCTCCCCTGTGTCAGGAACGGCCGCCCGCTGGTGGGGGGGGGGGAGGGGGGTGCAACGTACCAAGGAGGCCAGGATGGGCAGGAAGAGGGTGGCAGTGGCCACGTTACTGGAGCACTCGGTGAAGCTGGCGATGAGCATGCTGAGCAGGGCAGCGATGACCCACGGCGGCAGGTTCTTCAGTGGCAGCAGCTGTCTGCCCAGCCACAAGGACAAGCCCGATACCTGGGGAGGAAGTGGCAAGGATTCAGTCAGTTGGCAGTTCATAAGTTCTAGGGGAAGTATAGGCCATTCGTAGTTGTAGGGGAAGTATAGGCTAACTCTACTCTGCCATTCAATCGTGGCTGATCTATCTTTCCCTCACAACCCCAATGAATGATACTTTATTGTCACATGTTTACACAGTTCATACTTAGTTTTTAGTTTAGTTTAGAGATACAGTACAGAAACAGGCCCTTCAGCCATCGAGTCCGCACCGACCAGCAGGGGCGGAAATCGCTATCAAAACATGGGGTGCGGACACAATTTCTTGGTCCCCGCATGCGTGCACACACACACGCATGGGCACGAGGCTTCAGCTGTGGGTCCTGTGGACGATAACATCGGGAGCAGACCTGGTTGGTGACCTACTCTGAACTACAGCAACAGCTGCTTCGTCCGCCCCGAATCGTGGGGTTTAATCGGCACGTTCACGAGGCCTTTCATCGCCCAGCGTGGCTTACAATCGGCCGCGGGATCTTCCATCGCCTGGCGGGGGCTTCAACATCAGGAGCCTCGATCGCCTCGACGCAGCAATTTGACCGCGGGTCGATGGAAGAACCCGCGGCTGATTTTAAGCTGTGCCGGGTGATGAAAGGCCCTGCGAACGGGCCTATTCAAGCTCCGCTCTATGATCTTTGCTCCACCAGGACATCTCCCTCCTCCAATCACTGCGCTCTATCCTCAGTCCCACCCCCCTACTTCACCTCTGACCGACACCTCCCTCCACCAATCATCACGCTGAATCATCATGTGTCCCCCCCACTGCCTGCTGACCGACGTCTCTCTCGTCCAATCGGCGCCCTCGATCATCAGTCCCACCCCCACTATCTCGCAGAAAGCGGAGATTTTTAATAGATTTATTTTCACCGAATTTCAAAATCCGGGTTACAAAACATGGGGGAGATTGTCCCCGACCTCTCAAAATATGAGGGGACATGTCCCCCTGATCCCCCGGGATTTCCGCCCCTGCCAACCAGCGATCCCCACACATTAACACTACCCTACACAACAAACCTATAGAGGGTGGAAACCACTGTGGTGGATGTTTATGTTAACTCTTATGCAGTTGTGTGTCTTGTTGCTTTTTTTTAGTAAGGCTGTCTGGTAATAGGAATATCACTGTACCTTAATTGGTACACTTGACAATAAAAGACCTTTGAAACCAACGATCTCGGATAAAACCTATGCGGTAATGGGGAGAACGTACAAACTCCGTACAGACAGCACCGGTAGTCAGGATTGAACCAGGGTCTCTGGTGCTGCAAGTGCTGTAAGGCAGCAACTCTACCGCTGCGCCACCATGACGCCCTGTTAATACTTAATCAATCCCCCCCTCTTTCATAATTTCACGTCCATAAAAGTTCATAGGTCATAGGAGCAGAATTAATCCATTCGGCATATCGAATCTACTCCACCATTCAATCATGGCTGATCTATCTTTCCCTCTCAACCCCATTCTCCTGCCTTCACCCATAACCTCTGACACCCTTACTACTCAAGAATCTGTCATTCTTCACCTTAAAAATATCCATTGACTTGGCCTCCACAGCCGTGTATGGCAATGAATTTCACAGATTCACCACCCTCTGACTGCAGAAATTCCTCAGGTACACACATAATGCTGGAGTAACTCATCGGGACAGGCAGCATCTCTGGAGAAGGGTCTCGACCGGAAACGTCTCCATTTCCTTTTTTAACTTCAGATAGCCCTTGCTTTCTCTCACCATCCCCTTCCCTATCCCAGTTCTCCCACTAGTCGGTCACCACCCCCTCCTCTGACATCAGTCTGAAGAAGGGTCTCGACATGAAACGTCGCCATTCCTTCTCTCCAGAGATGCTGCCTCACCCGCTGAGTTACCCAGCATTTTGTGTCCACCATTCCTTCTCTCTAGAGCTGCTGCATGTCCTGCTTAGTTACTCCAGTATTTTGTGTCTACTTGAGGAATTTCTGTCGTCAGAGGGTGGTGAATTTAAACTAGCATCTACAGTTCTTTCCCACACAGGAATTCCTCATCTCCTTTCTAATGGTAGGTTCTTTTATTCTGAGTTTCTGCTCACACTGCTGCAGCCCAGCACCCTCCTGTGTCTGTCCGAGCCAGAGCTCCCATCCCTAGCCACGTCCACCCCTACCAACCTGGCCTCTACACCCCTGATTTTTGCCCCATCCTCTCCAACCCTGACCTTTGACCCAGCCCATCAGCCCTTGACCTTTACCCTGCCCATCTCAAGGGCATTGGTGAGAGAAGCAAAGTTTAAAGGAGATGTACAGGGCAAGTTTTTTACACAGTGGTGGGTGCCTGGACCACACTGCCAGGGGTGGGGATGGAAGTAGAAATGATTGTGCAAGAGAGAAATAAACAAAGTGCAGAATTATAGTGCGGCAGGGAAAGTGTAGATTAAAACAATGCTAGGGCCGAAACAAGGTAGATTGGAAGACCGGGAATATATCCTTAGCATATGGGAGGTCAGTAAAGTAGTCTAATAACATTGGGGAAGAAGCTGTTCCTAAAACTGGTGGAACGTGCTTTCAAGTTTTTATATCTTTTGCCCAACGGGAGATGGGTGAGGAGCGAATGACCTCTGAATTCCTGAAGCTTGTGAAACCGATGGTGAGAGGGTGCGGGTGTGTGATTGCTGGGACCGGCAGTGTCTAGTTGTCGGTGTTACCTCACATCCTTTGGCCAGGGCAAAGCCTCCTCCCAGCAGCAGCACCACATTCCAGGGCAGCTTCCGCTGGACCTCTTTCCAATCCAGGAGCCGGCCAGAGCGGTGATCCTTCCGCTCCCCAAAGTCACTGCCTGTGGAGGAAGGAAGGACAGCATGGCCAATGTATTAGAGGCAGAGCAGAGGTGGTGGGATTGGGATTGTGAGCAAGGGCTCTTGTCTGAGTGATGTTACCCTCACGCGGCAGATGTCCACATTTGTTACTCCACCCAATGCCGTAAAATGTCCTCTTCCCAGATATTCCCAATTTCCTTACTCATAACACAAGTCTCTGGCACTGTGAGGCAGCGTCTCTACCAGCTGCACTACTGTACTGCCTCCATATGTGGATAAGAAGGATTGAGAGGGCTCTGGACCAAATGTAGGTAAGTTGACCCAGTCCAGAGTGCCAACTTGGTCAGCATGGACAATGTGGGCTGAAGGGCCTGTTTCTGTGCTGTACACTCGATGACTCTGTGATGGAGGTCAGCGGGCGAAGTGAGGCCACTCTGCCTGAAACCACAACTCACAACTGAGAATAGTGCACCTCTGGACAGTGACCTGAGAACACTGGGCCCCTCAACAGACACTGGGCCCCTGGACGGACACTAGGCCCCTGGACAATAGGCCCCTGAACACTCGGAAGAGAGACCACTGGGCACTGGGCCTTTAGACACTGGGGCCACTGGACAGAGAAACTGAGCATTGCACCTCTCCACACTGGGGCCACAGCACAAACGGATGGACACTGGGTTCTCACTGTGTTCCCGATCATTGGTCCTCTGGCAGACACCTACCTGGTTCAGCCTCCACTGTCCTCTTCCAGGCCCAGCCCTTGAGCCGTGGTCTGTGAGACGGCATTATAAACATGAGGAACGTGATGAACATCACCACTGTGGCGTCGGTTACATACCTGAAACAAACAGAGGCCGGTTAGTGTGCGGCTGGCAGGACATGTCCTGGGCATCAGAGGCAGGGTGGGCACCAGATGAGTGGTGGGCACAGACATGTTGCCTGACCCACTAAGTTACATCAGCAGTTTGTGTCTAAACTTTGGTATAAACTAGCAATTCATTTTTATGACACAAGTTTAATCCAAGCACGTGTCAGGTGTTGCACTTTGGGAGTTGAATGTAAGGAGAAAGTGTCCGGTTAATGGCAAGATCTTTAACAGCACCATTGGTAGATTGATCTCCAGGTTCAAGTCCACAGAACCCTGTAAGTGGCAACACAGTAGATTGTGGTAAAGAAGGTGTACGGTATGCTTGCCTTCGTTGATCGGGCCATTGAGTGAGGAAGTCATGTTGCAGCTGTATAGGACTTTAATGAGGCTGCATGTGGAGTATTGTGTGCAGTTCTGGTCGCCCCATTACAGAAAAGATGTGGAGGCTGGCAAGGTTTACCAAAATGCTGCCTGGATTAAAGGGTACCAGCACTAAGGAGACGTTGGACAAACTTTGTTGATCAAAATTGTTTTCTCTGGAGTGCTGGAGATTGAGGGGAGTTCTGACAGAGGTTTATAACATTATGAGAGGCAAAGACTGGGAAGTTGTCAGAACCTTTTCCCCAGGTTGGAAATGTCAGAAACTAGAGGGCATGGCTTTAACATGTGAGGAGCAAAGCTTAAAAAAGATTGCAGGGCAAGTATGTTCCCACAGAGGGTGGTGGGTGCCTGGAACACGCTGCCAGGGGTGGTGGTGGAGGCAGATATCACAGTGACGTTAAGGCTTTAGACAGTGTGGAAACAGGCCCTTCAGCCCATCGAGTCTATGCTGAGGGAAGAGGGTCGGAGGGGGAAGGAAGAAGAGAGGCAGGGAGGGAGAGGGAGACAGAAGGAAAGAGGGAGGGAGAGGGAAGGGAGGTGGGAGAGGAAAGGGTGGGAAAGGGTAGGGAGGGGAGTGGGAGGATAGGGAGAAAGGTTGGGAGGGACCCTGTCCTTGCTCTGCAAACACTGCCTGACCTGCTGAGTGTCCTCAGTATCTCCCGCTCTGTGCAGGGTGTGGTTGCCCGGTGTGATGGAGACTGGGAGCTAACCAAGGGTTATGAGGCGGGACAGGGAGAGCCTGGGAATGGAGCAGTGCTGAGCACAGACACGTTCCCACCACTTTCACTTTGTAACTTCAGTCATTTCTTTTGGGATCCAGGAGCGGGGAATAAGGCTGGACTTTACCCACCCCACCCTTATCTGCCACCCTCACCTGATCACCTCATCTCCTGATCCCCACCTCACCACCTCCTGTGTGTGTGTGTGTGTGTGTGTGTGTGTGTGTGTGCGCAAGTGTGTAGTGTGTGTGTGGGCATGTGTGTGAGTATGTGCATGTGTGTGGACACGTGTGTGCGCTCGTGTCGGCGTGTGTGTGAGCATGTGCATGTGTGTGGACGCGTGTGTGCGCACGTGTCGGCGTGTGTGTGGGTGTGTGTGTGTGTGGGCATATGTGTGTGTGTGGGCGTGTGTGAGTGTGTGTTGGCATGTGCGTGTGGGTTTGTGTGTGTGCGCGCATGTGTGCATGTGTGTGTATGCGCGTGTGTGAGCGTGTATGTGTGTGTGGGCATGTGTGTGTGTTGGCGTGTGAGCGTGTGGATGTGTGTGTATGGGCATGTATGTGTGTGATTGTGTGAGTGTTTGTATGCGTGTGTGCATCAATGCGTGTGTGTGTGTGTGCATCGACGCGTGTGTGTGTGGGGGTGTGTGTATGGGCATGTGTGTGTGTGTGTGTGGGCGTGTGTATGTTTGTGGGCGTGTGTGTGGGCGTGTGTGTGTGGTCATGTGTGTGTGTGTGTGTGTGTGTGTGTGTGTGTGTGTAGGCATGGGCGTGTGTGTGTGTGTGTGGGCGTGTGTGTGGGCATGTGCTTGTGGGCTTATGTGTGTATGTGTGTGTGTGAGTGAGTGTGTGTGTGTGCGGGTGTGTGAGCGTGCGTGTGTGTGTGTTGCGTGTGTGCGTGTGAGTATGGGCATGTATGTGTATGCAAGTGCATGGGTGTGTGTGTGTGGGCATGTGTGTGTGTGTGGGCGTGTGTGTGTGTGTGTGTGTGTGTGTGTGGGCGTGTGTGTATGTGGGCGTGTGTGTATGTGGGCGTGTGTGTATGTGGGCATGTGTGTGTGTGGGTGTGAGTGTGGGCATGTCTGTGAGTGTGGGTGTGGGTGTGTGGGGGGGGCATGTGTGTGGCGTGTGTTTGTTTGTGGGCATGTGTGTGTGCTTGTGTGTGTGTGGGCATGTACATGTGGGCTTGTGTGTGTGTGAATGAGTGTGTGTGCGGGCGCATGCACGTGTATGAGTGTGTGTGCGTGTATGTGCATGAGCGTGTGTGTGTGGGTGTGTGTGTGTGTTCAGCACTAATTCATTCCCAGACCCTCCCCCCCCCCCCCCCCCCCCCCCCCCCCCCCCCCCACTAACAGTAGATGAGCTCCCAGTCTATTATCTCCGCAGCATGAATCGCTGCCTTGTTCATTGTTCTGGCCCTGGCTCTGATGCCAAGCTGGAGGAGGGACTGAGCCTGAGACTCGGAGTCTCCCGACTCCAGTCCTGGGCTATGAGACTGTCTGGGTGGCAGAGTGGGCAAAGCCAGCTTAGAATGCTGGCACCCAGCCAATGCCCGGCACTGCGACCTAGCAGCTTGTTGTTGGAGGCAGAGACAGGCAGTCACGGGACTGCAACTGTGTGGGAGCGGGTGTGGATCCTCTTTCCCCCCCCCCCCCCCCCCCCCCCCCACTCCCACCTGCCCTTCCACTGCACGACCCCGTTCCACACCAGCCGAAAGACCCCCACCCCTGCCCCTCCTGCTGGAGACAGTGGGGGTCTACCCCAGAGCAACACAGGGCACCATCACCAACACTACTATTATTTTAGTGTAATCTGTCATTGTGGGGTTTGTGTCTGTGTGCGTATGCCTGTGTGTGTGTATGTGTTTCCCCGTGTACCTGTATATATGTTTCTAGATGTATATGTGAGTGAGTGAGTGTGTGTGAGTGTAAGTGTGTGTGTACATGCAAGACTCTGATTGAGACTTGACTGTGTTAATGGTGGAGGGGGCCATGGAGCGAGAGGTGAGAGGGGAGAGGGGAGAGGGGAAGAGGGAGAGGGTCGGGGTTAGTTTAGAGATACAGCATTTAAACAGGCCCTTCGACCCACCGAGTCCGCACCAACCAGCGATCCCAGCACAATAATATTATCCTACACACACTAGGGACAATTTACAATTATACCAAGCCAATGAACCTACAAACCTGTGCGTCTTTGGAGTGTGGGAGGAAACCGAAGATCCTGAGGAAAACCCATGCATTTACATTCATGGTCTGGAGAAAGGAACTGCATGTAACATTTCCAAATGGGCTAATACAAATGTTGGTGGAAGGGCCTGTGGTGATGAGGATACTGCTGTGGGATATACCCTGTACATAGATTAAGTTAGCAAGAGTGGCAAATGGAAGGTGAGAGGTAAATGGAATCAAGCGCCAGATGATGATTATGATTATTATGATTATCTAAATTGAGAGTGACGGTGAGTGGTTCAGCAGGAATGGCGTGTTCAGCGCATGAAGCACAAACAGCAGCGATCAGGTCCAGCTCGTTATGAAAATAAACAGCTCTTGGCCTCTGTTGCATAGGGTTGGAGGTTAAGAATGTTAAGGTTGGAGACAAAAGGAACTGCGGATGCTGGAAACTGGAGCCAAACACAAAGTACTGGAGGAACTCAGCATCTGTGTAGGGGAATGGACAGACGATTTTTCGGGTTGAGTCTCCTCTTCAAACAGATGAAGGGTCCCGACTGGAACAGCGACTGTCCATTCTCTCCACAGATGCTGCCGGACCTACTGAGATGCTCCAGCATTTTGTTTTCAGTTGGGAAAGGTTTTGTTCCAGTTGTGCAGGGTGTTGGTGAGATACAATACAGCTGGAAAATACAGCTGTTGCGATACAGCACAGCTGGAATACCGTGCAGCTATGGTAGGACTGGAGATAGTCCAAGGGAGATTGGCCGGGCTAAATCCTGGGATGAGAGGATTGTCCTATCAAGAGAGGCTGGGCAGGTTGGGCCTATAGTCTAATTCAGTTTAGTTTAGAAACAGGGCCTTCGGCCATTAAAAAGATGAAGAAGAATTTATTTAGTTAGAAGGCAAGGCAAGGCAAGGCAAATTTATTTATATAGCACCATTCGTACAAGCAGCAATTAATAGTGCTTTACAAAAGAAACAAAAGAATAACATAGTAAAAATACAGCAGGACAACCATACAACACAGGACAACAAAATAGCCAATAATCAAAAATTACAAAACAAGCAATAAGACAAATGCATGAATAGTAAAACAAAATCACTAAAACAATAAAACGATTTTAAAAGAACATAAAAGGGATAAGATTAGAAGGTTAAGATTACCTGCATGTTGGGTTATGGAAAAGCTACAGTAAACAACAGTGTTTTTAGGCCTGATTTAAATGAGCTTACAGTCTGTACACACATCAGGTGTTCAGGGAGCTTGTTCCACAGCTGTGGAGCATAAAAACTGAACGCTGCTTCAGCCTTTTTAGTTCTGACCCTGGGAACACAGAGTAAACCTGTCCCTGAAGACCTGAGGAGTCTAGATGCCTCATATACAACAATAAGGTCAGAGATGTATTTTGGACCCAGACCATTCAATGCCTTGTAGGCCAGTAACAGAATTTTAAAATCTATCGTTTTACACACAGGGAGCCAGTGCAAAGATTTAAGGACAAGTGTAATGTGGTCCATTTTCTTGGTGTTGGTCAAGACTCTGGCAGCGGCATTCTGGATAAGCTGCAGTTGTTTAATTGATTTTTTACTGAGACCTGTAAAGATAACATTACAATAATCTAACCTACTGAAGATATATGCAAGAACAAGTTTTTCAGTATCTTCTTTGGACAGAAATCCCTTGATTCTTGCAATGTTTTTTAGATGGTAATAGGCAGATTTGGTAATGGTCTTTATATGGCTGTTAAAATTCAAATCCAAGTCCATGACTACACCAAGGTTTCTGGCTTTGTCTGTGGTTTTCAGTGCGATTGAAGATGGTGAATTGGTGGAATTTTTTGCCACAGAAGGCCATGGAGGCCGTCAATGGATAATTTTATAATTTCATTTAGTCTAATTTAAAAACACGCCCTTGGACCTTTAGGGAGGAGTTGAAATTTCTTTAGTCGGTGAATCTGTGGAATTCTTTGCCATTGAAAGGCTGTGGAGGCCAATTCAATGGATATATTTTAAGGCAGAGAAATGTACAAACCCGAGATAGACACAAAAAACGGGAGTAACTCAGCGGGTCAGACAACATCTCTAGAGAAAAGGAATAGGTGACATTCGGGTTGAGTCCCTTCTTCAGACCTTGACCGAAAATGTCACCGATTCTTTTTCTCCAGAGATGCTGTCTGACCCTGTTACTCCAACTTTTTGTGTTTATCTTTGCTTAAAACCAGCATCTGTAGTTCTTTCCTGCAAATGTAACCTACAAACCTGTACGTCTTAGGAGTGTGGGCAGAAACCGGAGCTCCCGGAGAAAACCCACGCAGACACGGTGAGAACGTACAAACTCCCTACGTCCCTGGTCTCTGGCCATGTAAGACAACAACTCTACCGTTGGAGGTTAGAAAAATTAGGGGTAACCTGATTTAAACATGCAAGATCATCACAGGGGCATGACAGGGTAAACGTTGGGATGTTTTCACTGCTGGCTGACATTGTTGTCATTTGAGGGCTATTGTTTGCAAACTGCACAGACATTGTTTTGATGAATGCAAATTAATGTTAATTGTGATTGTGGAATCAAAACACCGTGTTGTAGGTAAAGTAGAAAATGGGTGCCGTGCGTCTACGGATGTATGGTCAGCACTGACATGGTGGGCCGAAGAGTCTGGAACTGTTGTTGAACTTCAGAAACAAGGGTCTGCAGATGCCAGTGTCAGGGGTACGGAATGAAGGAATTGTGGAATTCATTGTCACAGAAGGCTATAGAGGCTAAGTCAATGGATATTTTTAAGGCAGAGATAGATATATTCTTGAATAGTACGGGTGTCATTGGTTATGGGGAGGAGAATGTGGTTAGGAGGGAGAGATAGATCAGCCATAGAAACAGAAACATAGAAAATAGGTGCAGGAGTAGGCCATTCAGCCCTTCGAGCCAGCACGGCCATTAAATATGATCATGGCTGATCATCCAAAATCAGTACCCCGTTCCAGTTTTTTCCCCATATCCCTTGATTCCATTAGCCCTAATAAGAGCTAAATCTAACTCTTGGGGAAAAAAAACAGTGAATTGGCTCCCACTGCCTTCTGTGGCAGAGAATTCCACAGATTCACAACTCTCTGGGTGAAAAGGTTTCTTCTCATCTCAATCCTAAATGGCCTACCCCTTATTCTTAAACTGTGACCCCTGGTTCTGGACTCCCAACAAGTTTTGACTAGTTCATTGCCATTCAAGTGAAAATGGCATTGTAAACTAGTGGACTTTTATTTGAAGTATGGCACAGCACCATTCCCTCGTCCCTCTCCACCCCACAAACAGAAATAAATTGTGATGCTCTTTTTAAAAACTGGCTGCGGTACAGTTGAAGGACTGGAATAACTTGGTGAGTTAGGCAGCATCTCTGGAGACATACAATCCAGTAAAATAGTAAGATTAAATAAGAACTTCCAGTTTGAAGTTTGATCTTTATTTTATGAGGAGTTACGTTGAGGGATTACGTGAAGACCCCGCCAGCACGCATGCGCGACATTCTTCAAAGCAGCGGTGTGAAATCACAGATAATAGAGTTGACTAAAGATAGTAAGATAAGAGAACTAAAATATCAGTTGACCTTTAGAATAGAGGGTTGGGAGCGGAGCGCACGTAATCCCTCAACGTAACTCTTCATAAAATAAAGATCAAACTTCAAACTGGTAAGTTCTCATTTAATCTTACTATTTTACTTCGGAGTCACGTGAGTGACTACGTGAAGATTTCAAAGCTCTGTGATTTCATGCCGTGGAACGAGTCCATGCTCACACACTGCCATAATAACCAATGGAGGAAGTATGTTAACGTATTTCAGACATGAATCGTTTGCTGAAAAACAATGATGTATTTATTAACAAATAATAATAATAACCCCTGATTTTGGGGAAAATTATAATACAGAACTCAAAATCGTGTCTGCAAATGTTTCAGGTCTGGCAATGGGTTTATTATAAAACCGCTGGAATGTTCTTTCGTTAGACCATCCCGCCGTTGCAAGGATGTGGTCCAAAGGAACTTCCAACATCCTTGCTGCCGATGTAGCTGCAGCCCTGGTGGAATGAGATTTAGAAACATCAGTGTCCATCCCCACTGCACCTAATACCACCCTAAGCCATCTTGAGATGGTCTGCACGGTCACTCTTTTATGAGGACGTTTATGACTTATCAATAGAGCCATTTCCGTGCCCCTGAGACGTTTGGTGACCTCCAGGTAATGAAAAACGTGGGTCACTATACATAGGCGAACATCTATGGGGTAAGCCAGGAACTCCAATTTGAGGCCAGAAGATCCAGGCCTGTTCTGTTTAAGTAACTCATATATATGGAAAGTTATCTTATTTTTGGATGTTACCATGGCGTCCAGTCTTAGTTTGTGCTGTGCCGTTATGAGAGCCATCAGCATCACCATTTTATATGTCAGTTTTGTTAGTGTAAGGGACGTAGCTGGTGCCCAATCCCTGAGCAGGGTTAACACAATACCAATATCCCAGGTCTGGGAATACCCAGGCCTGGGGGGATTAGAGTTGAAAATACCCTTCATAAGTTTCGACACTAGAGTGAGATATCCGACCCTATGGTGATCTAAACCCTGTCCCAGGTATGAAGATAGGGCACTCCTGGCACAAAGTGTAGGCTCGCCAAGAATTCCAGCACATCCGTAATAGTGGCTGTATGGTAAGTGGTATTTGCCCTGGTACAGAATACCTCCCATTTTCTAATATATATGAGGTACTGTTTCCTGGTGGACTCTCTGCATGATACCATGATGATGTTCATAGTTCGGTCCGACAGTCCAAATTCCAGGAGTGGTCTTTTCAAATCCTACAAATCAACAGGTTTATTCTGTCATGGCACGGGTGACTCTCGCCTGTCACAGGATGTACCAGCAAACTTGGGCGTATAGAGATTGGAATACATGGTTCGGAGACCATGTCGAGTACCACAGGAAACCATGGCTGAGTAGGCCAGTCGGGTACAACCAAAATACCCAATGCGGAATCTTGTATTTTTCTCAAGACCTGACTGATGAGGCAGAAGGGGGGAAATGCATAGAAAAACAATCCCCCCCCAGTGTAACGAGAAAGCGTCCATCGCTACTGCCCCAGGGTCTGGTTCTCATGCAACATATGTCGGTATCTGGTGATTAAGTCTGGATGCGAAAAGGTCGATATCTGGCGTTCCATACCGAGCTACAATGTCAGTAAACACTTGGTGGTCCAACATCCATTCGGTGTTGTCATTGAATTTGCGTGACCTGGTGTCTGCCACTGTATTGAACTTACCTGGAAGGTAAGTAGCTGATATCCAAATGTTTCTTTCCATGCACCAGTGCCAGATTGTATTGACCGATTCATCACAAGATATCGACTTAATTCCACCCATATGATTAATGTATGCCACCACGGTGATATTATTATTTGTGGGCGAACATGCAGATGGTGCATGTCCAAACAGTAAGCCCAAAGTCCGTGGAACGCTCCCAACATCTCCATATGATTCATACCCGGTGCCTGAAGTAAGGTTAACTCATGTGCATTCCATCTACCACCGCAACTGGAGGTGGTATTGGTTGCTCCCAATCAAGTCTGTTGCTTTGTGCTTTGGCAAAGGGACAGACGTGTGAACAGTCAATTGTGAACCCCAAGTAGTCCATAGTGATAGAAGGCATTAACTTGGATTTATCTGGATGGATGATAAACCCCCAACTTTTGAAATAGGAGCTTGGTGGCTGAGACAGCCAATTTGGCCAACTCCAGGGTTTTCCCCAAAATTAAGATGTCACCCAGATATACCATGACAATACGTTTTTGTTTCCGGAGAAACACCAAGTGTAGATGATATGTATGTACACCTTTAATAGTAGTGGCGAAGCCTTTGCTAACCACTCCCCCACCAGCCAGTATAATTGTGACCTTCCCACCCTTAGCTCTCTCTCTAGTGTCCATGACAGACTACGTACTGCTAGGGCAGTGATGTGTGTGTATGTTTAATAAAGTAGTAGTAAAGATTCATCTGTGTATGCATAATGAGCTTGTTACCACTGACCGCTCTGCTTTGCGTGCCTATGCGGGAGGCGTGCTTGTTCCTGTGGGGAAGGCCACTCTCTACTGCAAGGTACTGAAGGCCTCTCGGCCCCTCTCTTTCTTTCTGCTAGACGGTAAATGTGACCCCCTGTTGGGCATTCGGGCCTGCCAAGATCTCGGATTGGTGACCTTCCACCGTGACATCCGTCTGGTGCAGTCGCCCCTGGTCCCGCTGGCCGAATACCCGGACCGTTTCAACACCAAACTGGGAAAGCTTCCCTGCAGCTACAAAATCGCCCTCAATCCTGACATCGAACCCGTTATCCGTCCTCCGCACCGTGTGTCCTTCGCGATGAAAGACAAAGTCGAGTCTACACTTCGTGATATGGTGACCATGGGCATCCTGAAAGAGGTGAATGACCCCACCCGGTGGGTCTCTACCATGGTCGTCGCGGCGAAAAAGGATAAGAGTGAACTATGAATCTGTATCAACCCAAAGGATCTGAACCTGGCCATCAAGCGCCCGCATTACCCCATGCGAACCGTTGAAGATGTTGCTGCACAAGTCAGTCCAGCCACCGTGTTTTCGGTTCTCGATGCCAAGAGCTCGTTCTGGCAGATACCACTTGATGAATTGCAAATGGTATGTTGCAGTTATGGTATGTTGGCATTCATAGCAAAAGGATTTGAGTACAAGAGCAGGGAGGTTCTACTGCAGTTGTACAGGGTCTTGGTGAGGCCACACCTGGAGTATTGCGTACAGTTTTGGTCTCCTAATCTGAGGAAAGACATTCTTGCCATAGAGGGAGTACAGACAAGGTTCACCAGACTGATTCCTGGGATGGCACGACTTCCATATGAAGAAAGACTGGATAGACGCGGCTTGTACTTGCTGGAATTTAGAAGATTGAGGGGTGATCTCATAGAGACGTACAAAATTCTTAAGGGGTTGGACAGGCTAGATGCAGGAAGATTGTTCCCGATGTTGGGGAAGTCCAGGACAAGGGGTCACAGTTTAAGGATAAGGGGGAAGTCTTTTAGGACCGAGATGAGAGAGTGGTGAATCTGTGGATTTCTCTGCCACAGAAGGTAATTGAGGCCAGTTCGTTGGCCATATTTAAGAGGGAGTTGGATGTGGCCCTTGTGGCTGAAGGGATCAGGGGGTATGGAGAGAAGGCAGGTACAGGATACTGAGTTGGATGATCAGCCATGATCATATTGAATGGCGGTGCAGGCTCGAAGGGCCGAATGGCCTGCTCCTGCACCTAATTTCTATGTTTCTATGTTTCTATGAACGGTCTTCGTACCTGACAACATTCAGTACACCCTTCGGCAGGTTTCGTTTTCTCCGCATGCCGTTCGGGATGAACTCTGCCAGTGAGGTGTTCCAATGGACAATAGAACAACTGTTTGCCGGGCTCCCGTGTGCCATCATTGTCGATGACATCCTAGTCTACGGGAAGGACGTCGCTGAGCACGACCATAACCTCCGTCAGGAGCTGGAGCGAGCTCGGGAAGTCAACTTGAAGCTTAACCAAAAAAAATGCCGGTTTCGTGTCCCTGAGGTCACCTACGTGGGACACGTCTTCACAGCATCGGGGCTGAAGCCCGACCCGCAGAAGACGGCTGCTATATCCGAGATGCCTGCACCTGCTGATGTGTCAGGCCTCCAGCACTTCCTGGGCATGGTCAACTTCCTGGGAAAGTTCATCCCCGACTTAAGCGAACTGAGTGCACCTCTGAGAGACCTGATAAAAAAGGACACTGCCTGGGCCTGGTTCCCGCAACACCAGAAAGCTTTTGACATTCTCAAATCTAAGTTGATCAGCACGCCAATGTTGAAGTATTTTGACCTCCAGCGCCCCATCGTTCTCACATGCGATGCGTCTAAGTTTGGTCTCGGGGCCGCCTGCTTGCAGCTCCATGACGGAGTACAACCTCCCGTATCTTACGCATCCCGTACGATGACTCTCGCTGAACAGCGCTATGCCCAAATAGATAAAGAATTGCTGGCTGTTGTCTTTGCCTGCTCAAAGTTCAAGGACTATATTCTGGGCACCTGCTTCACTATTGAGACGGACCATCAGCCTCTGGTTACTATCCTCAACAAGCCGATACACGTGGCCTCCTCTCGGCTTCAGCGCATGATGCTCCAGCTACAACGGTTCACTTTTACCCTGGTTTATCGAAAAGGCAAGGACATGTTTGTTGCCGACACGCTATCTCGGGCGCCTCTCGCATCCACAACCCGTCACCCCTACGAGGCGTCCGATTTGATAGTCCTCAACGTTAATTTCGTGCCCTCCAGTCAGATGAAGTCTCTGGCCCAGCACACGACGGCTGATGCTTCGCTACAACAGCTGGCCACGATTATCAAGCAGGGCTGGCCAGACCGCCGTTCTTCCCTGCCGGCCGCAGGGAGCAAGCTACTGCTGTGACACCGGAATCGGAGGCCGCGTAACACGGGACCTATTTTCTGGTTCGTGACGAGCTGATGCTGCGTGATTGTGAAGGGGCACCTGGTGGTGGTGCCCGCAGCACTTCGAGAACAATACTTTGAAACTGCCCATCGTGGCCATCCTGGGGCCGAAGCCACTCTGTCCATCGCTCAGAGCCACTTCTACTGGCCTGATATGGCTCGTTATTTCCGGGACAGGGTTTCCTCGTGCCCTCCTTGCAACAGCCTCGCCCCGCAACAGCAGCGGCAGCCCCTCTTGCAGCAGCCTGCTCCCGACCTCCCCTGGTCTGCGCTGGCAACTGACATTTTCGAGTGGTGCAGAAGGCACTTTCTCGTGCTTGTTGACTTACTCCAGCTGGTTCGAGGTTGACCAGCTTCACTCTTTGTCTTCATCTGCTGTCATCGAAAAGCTGCGCCGCCACTTTGCTACTTTTGGGTCCCCGGCCAGCCTGCAGTCGGACAACGGCAGTCAATTCACCAGTACCGAATTCCGTGCTTTTGCTGATCGCTGGAATTTCCGTCATTACACCAGCAGCCCGGAGTACCCGCAGAGCAACGGCCTGGCTGAGCGCGCGGTCCGCAGTGCCGAAGGATTGCTGGAACGCTGTCGCTTGTCCCGCTCCGCCATCTACCTGGCCCTCCTGAACCTCCGCAACATCTCTCGCGACCATACCATGGGATCCCCGGCTCAGCGCCTCATGTCCCGTGTTACGCGGCCTCCGATTCCAGTGTCACAGCAGTAGCTTGCTCCCTCCGTTTTTAAACCTGCCACGGTCCGGAAACGAATCGACCACAAACACCGTATCCAGAAGCATTCCCATGACAAGTCCTGCTGTGTCCTCCATCCTCTCTTTCCTGGCCAAGTCGTCCGTATGCGGTCCACCTCTGGCCACTCCAGGCTTGCCGTTGTTGTCGGTTCTGCTGGCTCCCCTCGTTCATATCTTGTCAACCAGGATGGCACGGTCTACCGTAAATCTCGTCAACATCTCCAACTCGTGAACGAGCCTCGTCCCCCTCCGGCTGCTCCTTATGCCCCCCCTGTGCCGCATTCGCCGCCTCGCGCCATGCCCACCCTGCTTAGTCCTCCCTCTCGGCCCTCTACGGTGCATCCTCCCGCTACGCTCCCTGGTTGTCCGGCCTTCTCGCCTCCCCCCTCTCCGTCCTCTCCACTGCCTCCGTCGCCCAGGAGTTCTCCTGTCCGTGGCTCCCCTCCTGCCCCGGCGCCAGTACCTCTCGTTCCCGTCGGGGGGGGGGGGGGGGATGTGATGGCGAAGTCCGGACCCGGTCTGGTCGCCTGGTCAGACCGCCAGATCATTATGGTGATTACGTGTGATTTTGAGTTCCTGTATTACTGCTGTCTACTTTCCCTTAGCGCATGAGACGTGGTCGCCCTGTCACTACTTGCTGTTTTGTTTTTATAGAGGAAGGATGTAGATGATATGTATGTACACCTTTAATAGTAGTGACGAAGCCCTTGCTAACCACTCCCCCACCAGCCAGTATAATTGTGACCTTCCCACCTTTAGCTCTCTCTCTAGTGTCAGTGACAGACTACGTACTGCTAGGGCAGTGATGTGTGCGTATGTTTAATAAAGTAGTAGTAAAAATTCATCTGTGTATGCCTGTACTCTTTACACCAAGGTTGGTTTCAATATTTTAGTAAACAGACTGTGGGCTGATGTTAATCCATTAGGCAGCGCTTTATACTGCCAGAGCTGCCCCATCCAGATAAATTTCAGATACCTGCAGTGATCTTTCTCTATTGGTACTGAATAGTATGCATCTTTTAAGTCGATGCAAGCCATGAAGTATCTCTTGGAAACTAGTTGTTTGGCAGTAACAAAGGTTTCCATTTTAAAGTGGGTATACTGCACAAAAGTATTCAGTTGTGTGAAATCAATGATGATGCGGCATCCGCTTTTTGTTTTTGTTTTTTGTGAAGATATTTGACACAAACTCAAGAGATTCGTGTTTGGCTTTCTCAATTACTCCTTTTGTATGTAGTCTTAACAGTTCCGCATGACCTTCCAATTTTTCTTTTTGTGAAAGCACGAACTTTCGGCTAGGTACATGCTGAACCGGAAGGAGGAGTTTGTGAACAAATTCAATTTTGTATCCCTGAATACTTTGCAGTATAAAAGGATGAGAGGTTATGGAACTCCATGCATTTCTAAACAAGTGTAACCTTCCCCCAGTCTGTGAAGAAGTTACACATGCTATGTTCCGGAAGAAACCAAACCCACCTACCTCCATGGTTACCGGAGGTGCTGTGATGGTTTCTTCCGTCCTTGTTTCTTGGGGGATGGATGTGCTAGGGTGTGGGGTTGGCGCATCTTCCACGAAGGCTGTTCTGGGCCATGGTCTAAAAAAGACCTTTGTCCTGGTCGTACGGCCTTCGAGCTTTCACCAACTGTTGCTCTTTCGCCGTAATAACTATGGTTTGCTGGTAGATGCGTAAGGATGCTGCCGCCGAGGATACGAGGACCTGATGGTGGACAGCACTTTCATCATGCCGATGGCTTTTGCCTCCTCGTCGAGGTCTTTAACCTGCTTCGGCAGATTGTCCCCGAACAGTAAAGTAGGCGACTGCTTGCTGCTGGTCTTGCACAACCCCACGAACGTGGGGTTTAGGGCAGGTCGGATGACACTCTTCCTAAAACAGTTGATTTCGAACTGTACATTGCAGAAGAGTGCCAGGGCGTCTTGCTGCTCTTCCGACATATCCTTCCCATCCACTGACCTGGCAAATGCTGTTATTCCAGAGGCCAGTAGTTTCAGGATCTTTTGCATCTTTATTTCTTGGTTTCTGATGTTTCCCCAGATGGGGTTGTTCACCGCAGGCAAGTTGAGGGAGACACAGTTCTCTGGAGCCAAATATTTGGCAGTTGGTGGTGAGGTAGTTTTATGCTGGCTGCCAGCTGCGGCTGTAATGGCAGTCCCTTTTGCGAGGGCATCGCGAACTTGGAAACCATGCCGAGTAGTTCCTGTTCCTGCACCCCTACCATGCTGGAAAGGTTTTCGGCCAAATCCACCTGTTCAGAGTCAGCTCAGAACTGACTCAATATGCTCCCCTCCGAGGAGTGGGAGACATTTGGCAGCCCTGTAAAAGGTGCTGCCGTGGGTGTCCTAGGAGACCCACGGTGACCAGACTCCGTTTGTTGGAGTAGGTCACGTTGGAGCAATTGCTCCATCAACCGTTCCATGCGGGATAAACGACCGCTGTCGCTACCCGCAGGTGGTGAATCTTCCAGCGCAGACCCTGCCGAGTCTACGGGCTTGTCCGACTTTCGGGTGGCTTTACCGCCAGTCTGAGGTACACCTACGGGCTGTAGTGGTGTCAAGTCGGGGGCTGCTGGTTGAACGGTTAGCAGCTCCGGTGAAGTCGGCCGCTGCTGACTGCCCGCATTCCCGCGGTCCTCCGCAGTCAGTCTAGTTGCGGTCCGTTTGGACTTAGTCCTCGACTTGCCCATAATGGGTGTTGCTCTGTAAAGGAATCACACAGAACGCCCAAAAAACGACCTCAGAATAGTGAAAACTTACCTGCAGGTCCGTTTTAAACTTACCGCTGGAGGAGCGACACTCCTCCGGCCTGTCGCTGCGCAATGCGTTGAACGATATGTCGTGCATTCGTGCTGGCGGGGTCTTCACATAGTCACTCACGTGACTCAGAAGTAAAATAATACGATGACTTGGATTCCACTGAAGAACGCAGATTCACCATCCTCTGGCCAAAGAAACTCCTCATCTCCATTCTAAAGGCATGTCCTTTTATTCTCTGTCTGCACCCTCTGGATCTACTCTCACTACTGGAAACATCCCAATCCTTCTAAACGCTAGCGAATACAAGCCCAAATCCTTCAAACGCTCCTCATATATTAACCCAATAATCCATGGGGTCATTCTCGCAAATCACTCAAAACCACTCACAATTTTCCATGTGGCTTAAACAGATTATCAAACTAGTGCAATTATCCCAAGTGGGATTCTACCAATTTATAACTGCCAATTATACTAGTGATTTATTCCACCATATAGCATTACTGCCATGATTGGTCCGAATGGTCTAATTCTGCTCCAAGATCCTATGAACTTTATGCTGGTTATTACACAAAAGGAAACAGTGCTGGAGTAACTCTGCAGGTCAGGCACCATCTCTGGAGAACATGGATAGGTAATGTTTCGGGTCTACACCCTTCACGTGACCATGTGCTCCAGAGATGCTGCCTGACCTGTTGTATTACTCCAGCACTGTGTGTCCATTAGCTGCTGTTGTGTCCGGTGTTGGGACTTACTTCTTGCCTTTCTTGTTGAAGAGGGAGCCCCAGCCGCGCACAAAGCCGGGGTCCCTGGTGAACCAGAGGGTCACCAGCAGGATGAAGTGGCCGAGGACTAGCTTCTCAGCGAAGGACATGAGACCCAGGTTGTGGTATTCCTCCTGGATAATACCATAGGCCGCCTGCTCCCTCGGCGAGTTCTTCCTACGACAACTCTGGAACCTTCGAAAAATGCGTGTGAAACAAACAAAAAAACATTGAGCAGCTTTTACGGGCTCGGCTCTCCGACATTACCGGCAGGGACGAGGTGATCCTGAGGGTAGTTCTGGTCCCCTGGGTCCTCGCTGACTGGTTTAACCCACAGAACAGGCTTCATCTACTGCTGGGCCCCTGCTCCACACCCGCAGTGCAAACTTCACCTGCTGCTAGGCCCCTGCTCCACACCCGCAGCGAAGGCTTCACTTGCCGCTAGGCCCCTCCTTCACAACCGCAGGCATCACCTACCGCTAGGCCCCTGCTCCACACCTGCAGTGCAGGCTTCACCTGCTGCTAGGCCCCTGCCCCACACCCGCAGTGCAGGCTTCACCTGCCGCTAGGCCCCTCCTTCACACCCGCAGGCATCACCTACCGCTAGGCCCTGCTCCACACCTGCAGTGCAGGCTTCACCTGTCATTAGGCCCCTCCTCCATACCTGCCTCGTCGCACCCTGCCCACCTGGTGAATGCTCGTCCACACAGAATCTGAACCAAAAGCAATGGACTGCAGCTTGGTGACAGAATAGCCAGGGTTCTCACTCCGTGGTGTCACTCACTTCACTCCCAGGAACAGCAGGTGCAGCCAGAGCCAGCAGCAGGTCAGCATGATCAGCATGTTCGGGAAGGAAAAGCCAAACCAGGAGGCAAAGTTGATCACATCTCCACTGTCGGGGAAGATCCTTCAAAACCACAAGCACCCAGTCAGGAAGGAATCATCGAGTTCCATCACCCCTCTGAGAGAACATGGGGGACTGACAGAGAGAGGGGGGAGGGAGAGGGGGGGGGGAGAGAGGGGTGGAGGGAGAGAGAGGGGGAGAGAGAGGGGAGGAAGAGCAGGGGAGGGAGAGGGGAGAGGGAGGAGAGAGAGAGAGGAGAGGGAGAGAGGGAGGGTGAGTGGAGCGAGGGGAGCGAGGGAGTGAGTTTGTGGAGAGAGTGAGTGAGAGAGCTGGAGAGTGAGGGGTAGAGAGAGGGAGGTGGAGAGAGAGGGAGTGGAGAAAGGGTGTGGATAAAGGGGGTGGAGAGAGGGGAGGAAAAAAAGGGGACAGGTAGTGAGAGAGTGAATAGGAGAGAGATAGAGTGAAAGAGAGAGAGAGAGAGAGGAGAGGGAGAGAGATGGGAGGAAGAGAGAGGGGAGGGAGAGGTGAGAGAGAAAGGGGAAGGAGGGAGGGGTGGGAAAAAGAGAGGGGAGGGAGAGAGAAAGGGAAGGGAACGAGAGATGGGAGGAAGAGAATGCCAGTTCCGCTGCTGTTATGGAGGAAGGGACTTTGGCCGGGAGACTGGGACAACTCACTCCTTGTTGCTTGGCACCATCTTACTTTCTGCCCTCTGAGATTAGATTGACCGCTACCGATTACGCAAGACGACGCAGTCATTGTGGGAGGGGACTGTCTGCATGAGAATAGGCTGGAGTCAGCAGAATTTCAGAAAGGACCGAGGCAACCCTTTAGGCACCATATTTGAGGATGGATGCGCTGGAATTGGCGAGGGTGCAGAGAAGGTTTACAAGAAAGATCCCAGAATGAGTGGGTTAACCTATGATGAGCGTTTGTCAACACTGGGCCTTTACTCTCTCCACCATTCACTGTGATCATGGCTGATCATCTACATTCAGTATCCCATCCCTGCCTTCTCACCATATCCCCTGACTCCACTATCTTTAAGAGCTCTATCTAACTCTCTGTTAAAGGCATCCAGAGAATTGACCTCCACTGCCTTCTGAGGCTGAAAATTCCACAGATTCACAACTCTGGGTAAAAAAGTTTTTCCTCATCTCCGTTCTGAATGGTTTAACCCTTATTCTTATATGTGGCCCCTGGTTCTGGACTCCCCCAACATCGGGAACATGTTTTCTGCCTCTAGCTTGTCCAATCCCTTAATAATCATATATGTTTCAATCCCCTTTCATCCTTCTAAATTCTAGAGTATACAAGCCCAGCCGCTCTATTCTATCAACATAAGACAGTCCCGCCATCCTGGGAATTAACCTCGTGAGCCTACACTGCACTACCTCAAAAGCAAATGTCCTTCCTCGAATTTGGAGACCAAAACTGCACACAATACTCGAGGTGTGGTCTCACTAGGGCCCTGTACAACTGCAGAAGGACCTCTTTGCTCCTATACTTGACTCCTCTTGTTGTAAAAGCCAACATGCCATTCACTTTCTTCACTGCCTGCTGTACCTGCCTGCTTACTTTCATAGACTGATGAACAAGGACCCCCCTAGATCCCGTTGTACTTCCCCTTTTCCCAACTTGACACCATTTAGATAGTAATCTGCCTTCCTGTTTTTGCTACCAAAGTGGATAACCTCACATTTATCCACATTAAACTTCATCTGCCATGCATCTGCCTACTCCCCCAACCTGTCCAAGTCATCCTGCATTCTCATACCATCCTCTTCACAGTTCACACTGCCACCCAGCTTTGTGTCATCTGCAAATTTGCTGATGTTACTTTGAATCCCTTCATCTAAATCATTGATGTATATTGTAAATAACTGCAGTCCCAGCACCAAGCCTTGCGGTACCCCACTAGTCACTGCCTACCATTCTGAAAGGGACCTGTTAATCCCTACTCTTTGTTTTCTGTCTGCCAACCCATTTTATATCCATGTCAGTACCCTACCCCCAATACCATGTGCTCTAATTTTGCCCACTATTCTCCTATGTGGGACCTTATCAAATGCTTTCTGAAAGTCCAGGTACACTACATCCACTGGCTTTCCCTTGTCTATTTTCCAAGTTACATCCTCAAAAAATTCCAGAAGATTAGTCAAGCATGATTTTTCCTTTGTAAATCCATGCTGACACGTACCGATCCTGTTACTGCATTCCAAATGTACCGTTATTTCATCTTTTACAATTGACTCCAGCATCTTCCCCACCACCGATGTCAGGCTAACTGGTCTATAATTCCTTGTTTTCTCTTTCCCGCCTTTCTTAAAAAGTGGGCGAACATTAGCTACCCTCCAATCCACAGGAACTGATCCTGAATCTATAGAACATTGGAAAATGGTCACCATTGCATCCATGATTTCTAGAGCCACTTCCTTAAGTACCCTAGGATGCAGACCGTCAGACCCTGAGGATTTTTCAGCCTTCAGTCCCATCAGTCTACCCAACACCATTTCCTACCTAATGTGAATTTCCTTCAGTTCCTCCGTCACCCTAGATCCTCTGGCCACTAGTACATCAGGGAAATTGTTTGTGTCGTCCTCAGTGAAGACAGATCCAAAGTACCCGTTGAACTCGTCTGCCATTTCCTAGTTCCCCATAATCAATTCACCTCTTTCAGTCTTCAAGGATCCAACTTTGGTATTAACTTTTTTTTTTCTCTTCACATATCTAAAGAAGCTTTTACTATCCTCCTTTCTATTCCTGGCTAAATTACCTTGGTACCTCATCTTTTCTCCCCGTATTGCCTTTTTAGTTATCTTCTGTTGCTCTTAAAAAGTTACCCAATCCTCTGGCTTTCCGCTCATCTTTGCTATGTTATACTTCTCTTTTATTTTTACACTGTCCTGGACTTCCTTTGTCAGCCACGGTCCCCCCAATGAACTGATCCTGCACCTTCTGTATTATTCCTAGAAATACCTGCCACTGTTGTTCCCCTGTTACCCCTGCTAGGGTATCTTTCCAGTCAACAATGGCCAGTTCCTCCCACATGGCTCCAATTTTCCCTTCTCCCTCTCAAATTGTAGATTAAAACTTAGCATATTCTGGTTACTACCTCCTAATGGCTCATTTAGCTTGAGTTCCCTTATCAAATCCGGTTCATTACACAACACTAAATCCAGAATTGCCTTCTCCTTGATTGGCTCCAGTACAAGCTGCTCTAAGAATCCATCACAGAGGCACTACACAAACTCCCTTTCTTGGGGTCCAACACCAACCTGATTTTTCCTGTCTACCTGCATGTTGAAATCTCCCATAACAACCATAACATTACCTTTGCGACATGCCAATTTTAACTCTTAATTCAGCTTGCACCCTATATCCAGGCTACTGTTTGGGGGCCTGTAGATACAGTGTCTTGCAAAGGTTTTCATACCCCTTGAACTTTTCCAACTTTTGTCACGTTACAACCACAAACGTAAATGTATTTTATTGGGATTTTGTGTGATAGACCAACACAAGGTGGTGCATAATTGTGAAATGGAAGGAAAATGATACATGGTTTCCAAATGTTATTACAAATAAAAAACTGAAAAGTGTGGCGTGTAAAACTATTCACCCCCCCCGAGTCAATACTTTGTAGAACCACCTTTCGCTGCAATTATAGCTGCGTCTTTTGGGATATGTCTCTACCAGCTTTGCACATCTAGAGACTTACATTTTTGCCCATTCTTCTTTACAAAATAGCTCAAGCTCAGTCAGATTGAATGGAGACCGTCTGTGAACAGCAATTTTCAAGTCTTGCCAGAGATTCTCAATTGGATTTAGGTCTGGACTTTGGCTTGAATATGTTTTGATCTAAACCATTCCATTGTAGCTCTGGCTGTATGTTTAGGGTCGTTGTCCTGCTGGAAGGTGAACCTCCGCCCCAGTCTCAAGTCTTTTGCAGACTCTAACAGGTTTTCTTCCAAGATTGCCCTGTATTTGGCTCCATCCATCTTCCCATCAACTCTGACCAGCTTCCCTGTCCCTGCTGAAGAAAAGCATCCCCACAGCATGATACTGCCACCATCATGTTTCACAGTGGGGATGGTGTGTTCAGGGTGATGTGCAGTGTTAGTTTTCCGCCACACATAGTGTTTTGCATTTAGGCCAAAAACTTCCATTTTGGTCTCATCAGACCAGAGCACCTTCCTCCAAATGTTTGCTGTGTCCTCCACATGGCTTGTGGCCAACTGCAAACAGGACTTCTTATGGCTTTGTTTCAACAATGGCTTTCTTCTTGCCACTCTTTCATAAAGGCCCGATTTGTGGAGTGCACGACTAATAGTTGTCCTGTGGACAGATTCTCCCACCTGAGCTGTGGATCTCTGCAGCTCCTCCAGAGTCACCATGGGCCTCTTGGCTGCTTCTCTGATCAATGCTCTCCTTGCCCGGCCTGTCAGTTTAGGTGGACGGCCATGTCTTGGTAGGTTTGCAGTTGTGCCATACTCTTTCCATTTTCGGATGATGGAATGAACAGTGCTCTGTGAGATGTTCAAAGCTTGGGATATTTTTTTATAACCTAACTTTGCTTTAAACTTCTCCACAACTTTATCCCTGACCTGTCTGGTGTGTTCCTTGGGCTTCATGATGCTGTTTGTTCACTAATGTTCTCTAACAAACCTCTGAGGCCTTCACAGAACAGCTGTATTTATACTGAGGTTAGATTACACACAAGTGGACTCTATTTACTAATTAGGTGACTTCTGAAGGCAATTGGTTGCACTGGATTTTATTTAGGGGTATCAGAGTAAAGGGGGCTGAATACTTTCGCACGCCACATTTTTCAGTTTTTTATTTGTAAAAAAATTTGAAAACCATGTATCATTTTCCTTCCACTTCACAATTATGCGCCACTTTGTGTTGGTCTATCACATAAAATCCCAATAAAATACATTTACGTTTGTGGTTATAACATGACAAAATGTGGAAAAGGTCAAGGGGTACGGAAACTTTTGCAAGCCAATTAGGGTCTTTTTACCCTTACATTTTCTCAGTTCTATCTATACTGAATATACATCTCCTGAAACCTTTTCACGCTGAGTGAGATGGGTATATGGAACAATCTGGCAGAGGTGATAGTTGTGGCAGGTACTATACCATTAAAAAAGCATTTGGACAGGTTCATCGATAGCAAATGTTCAGAGGGCTAAAGGCCAAACACAGGCAGCTGGGACTAGAAGAGATGGGGTAAGTTGGGTTCGAGTTGGGTCGAAGGGCTTGTGTCTGGGATGTGTGACTGATGGCAGATCGGGGTGAGAGAGGGGTGGCACCAGCACTGATGGGGTAAGTTCGTGGTCAGGAATCAGTTGGGCCGAAGGGCCATTGTGATTGAGGGCAACTCGGGATGACGGGGGGGAAAACACTCACTGGCTGAACTGCCCCTTCAGCACTAGGTTGGGGCCGGTGCCGGTGAGAGTGGCCGTGCCCCCGATACTGGCGGAGTAGCAGACGCAAAGGGAGAGCATCTTCCGTAGCCGCTGCTGCTCTCTCTGCTCATCACTGTGCGGGACCGCGGACACCTGCATCTCCCGCTCCACATCAGCGTCCTGCGTCTGCACCACCGGAGAGATCAGAGCTACAGCAAAGAGGTACACGACACCCGATCAGGCAGCAACACGAAACACAGAACAGGAACAGGCGCTTCAGCCCACAGTGTCCCTGCTAAACAATTTAGACTAATCTCATCGGCCTGCACATCATCCATATCCCTGCATTGTATCAGCTGTGTAAAAGACGTCTAGCCTGAATAAAGGTCTCGACCCAAAACATCACCCATTCCTTCTCTCCAGAGATGCTCCCTATTCCGCTGAGTTACTCCAGCTTTTGCGTCTATCTTCGGTTTAAACCAACACCTGCAGTTCCTTCCTTCACAGCTCATAACCCACCCTCAGCTGAGGAGGGGATGGGCGGAGGTCCAGGCATGTTGGGGCTAGGGAACCCAGCATCTGCGGACTCCCTCACGAAGCCCATCATGTGGTCAGAAAACCCTGGATCATCTGCTCCAGGCAGCTCACTGGGGAGGTCTAAAGCCTCTGAACCGAGAGTGGATGGTGTTGTCTGGCAGGAGAATCTGTGGTCCATATGCCCCACACCAAGGTTCTAATAACCTACCAACCAATCTTTCCCTTTGACCCCACATAGGGGTCCACATTCCCCATATACCCCACAGGGAGGTGATTGGTCCCCACAAACCCCAGCAGGAAGTTATCATTTCCCACAGGGAGCTGCCACCCACCTGGTTCATTTTCTTCATTTGTGGCTTCCTTCTCCTCCAGTTCCTGCTCTCCGGCGGTCTGTCCGTGTCCTGGCTCTGGATCTCCCGGCTGTGGGGCGGTGGTGTTGAGCTGGTCCAGCACGGCCTGGGCGATGGGCACCATCATGGCGGTGGTGGCCGTGTTACTGATCCACATGGAGAGGAACGCCGTCACGCCCATGAAACCCATCATCAACCTGGGCAGGACACAGATGACAAG
Organism: Okamejei kenojei; assembly: GCA_035221665.1. Classification (NCBI taxonomy): domain Eukaryota; kingdom Metazoa; phylum Chordata; class Chondrichthyes; order Rajiformes; family Rajidae; genus Okamejei; species Okamejei kenojei. The sequence continues at coordinate 25,515,108 of CM069156.1, forward strand.
GCGGGTTCATGAAGGCAACCATCCCACAGACGCGTTCACCCCTTCTCACTACATCAATCCACCCTTCATCAACGCAGGAGATTGCTGGAAACACTCAGCGGGTCAGACAGCATCGGTGGAGAGAGACACGTTTAATGTTTCTGCTTCAAGAACCTGCATCACAACAGGCAAGGAAAGGGTTTGGTTCAAAGAGCGACAGCATGGAAATATGCCCTTCGGCCCACCGAATCGATGCCAACCATTGATGTGTAGGATAGTTTTAGTGTGTGGGGATCGCTGGTCGATGTGGATTTGGTGGGCCAAAGGCCCAACTCGCTGTATCTCTAAACGAAACAAAAATAAACTAAACCTATTCACACTAATTCTATGCTATATCACTTTCTCATCCACTCCCTACACACAAGGAGCAATTTTACCGCGGCCGATTAACCTGCATGTCTTTGGGATGTGGGAGAAAACCGGAACACCCGGTGGAAACCCACGCTGTCACAGGGAGAGTGTGCAAAGGTGAAAGGGGTTCAGTGTACAGGAGATGAACGAGGCAAGATTTCTTTCACACACAGGGAGTGTTGGGTGCCTGTAATGTTCTGCCAGTGGTGGAGAAGGAGGCAGAAACGATTGTGGTTTTCAGATAGGCACAAGAATACACAGGAAATGGAGGGAAATGGATCATGTGCAGGCAGAGATTAGTTTATTTTGGCATCATGTTTGGCACAGATATTATGAGTCAAAGGCGGCTGTTCCCATGCTGTGCTGTTCTACGATCTATGTACTGTATATTCTCCCCACATCTCCCGATTCTACCACACATTTCCACACTAAAAGCAATTTGCAGTGGCCAATTAACCTACCAACCTCAACAAAAGGTTTCTGACCTGAAACATTGACTTTGGTACTTTCTCCACAGACACAGCCTGACCTGCTGAGTCAGCATTCAATTTTAGATTTCCACTTTCACCAGCTCAACAGCGGTAACCATGGAGACGGCACCATGGAGACCCCGGCAGTCATGGGCGCCGGCTGTGGGCTCCAGATCAACAGCTGCATCCAACAGGATCACCCAGAAAATCAGACAACACTGTTTCACCAACCTTCCACTCTACAGCTCAGCCCTCTGCCCTCCCATTCATGAAGGCTCCCATTCACAGAAACCCTCCCACCCCCATACACAGAACAATCTACATCCAGGGGGGATGACCTTGCGTCTTCATTGTCGGACAGCGGTGAAGAGCGGTGACCATTGTGTGTGGAGGAAAGTTCATGGGTGTACACATCTCTGAAGATGTGTGCTGGATCCAGGCATGTCAAAGCAATCACAACGTAAGCCCTACCTCCTTGGAAGATTGAGGAGATTCTGACCCATCAGGAACGCATGTACGCTGGCATCTTAGGTGCTTCCCTGCCAGCCAGCCACATCATGGGTGTGTAGGTGTGGGGTCGATTGGGAGCAACGTCTAACATGAATACGGTGACGCAAGACCTGTGCAGGACTCAGCCGGGACACAGGCTAAATGGCTGCAGCCATTTTACATAAGTTCGGGTGATATAACATGTTCAAAGTTAGTTAGTAAATTACTGTCAAATTACTTACTCCGCTGTTGTCTTTGTTCCGGGCAATACATAACGAATGCAGTATGTCGATCAATACTCTCTGAAACCTCTATAGATGCTTGGTCGAGAGAACATTGACTGGTTGTGTCACGGTCTAGTTCAGCAACTCAACACTCAAGAATAAAGGAGATTACAGAGTGGTGGACATTTCCTGGCCCAATACAGGTACTGACCTCCTGACCATCGCAGGGATCTATAGGAGGCAGTGCCTCAAAAAGGCAGCCAATATCTTCAAAGACCCACACCACCCTGGGCATGCTCTCATCTCGCTGCTACCATTAGGAAGATACAGGAGTCTGAGAACCGTGATCACCAGGTTCAAGAGCAGCTTCTTCTCAGCTAATATTAGGTTATTGTCCAACAGTGACCACAACCTACCTCAGCACCGAACTACCATGGGCTTTGTTTTAGTTGCACTATATACGTTAACTTTGCACCATTATGGCCTGATTCCCTAGTAGAGCTGATCATTTATTGTATTGTTGTTTATTGTATATTTACTCATGTTATTATCTGAACGAGGCCGTAAAGCTGCTGCAGGTGAGACTTTTGTAGTTTCGTTCCCGGTGAATATGACAATTAAAATTAAATTCTTTTGAGCATTGTATGTGCAGGGACATTTACTACACGCGCGATGCTGGGAACAGTGACGCCCCCTTACAACCAAGCGGTCAGAGTCTTACAGAGCGGGCCGGACGCCAACCAAGAGGAGGGCTCGCAGTGCGATGCGCTTGTGGAGGTTGCAGGTCTCCACGGCCACCGCCACCATTAACCCGCCGAGGAAGAGCATGTTGGTGTCTTTCATGTACTGCCTGCACACCTGTAACGAGAGAAACAGGGGGAGTGAGCTTGGTTCTATCTCTACCCGCTCCCGAGGACAGGACAACTCTGCACTGCCACGGTGGCTCTGTGGGCAGAGGTGTCCATTGGCATCGAGAGTGGTGTGTGCACAGTTACCTGTCTCACAGACAGCAGTGGGTGTGTGCAGAGTTGCCTGTTGTACAGACATTGGTGGGGTGGTCTGTGGACAGGGCCGTCTGTTAAACAGACAATGCTGCCTGACACTTCAGAAGAGTACCATGTTTACACAGAGTGTGCAAGATAGCAGCCCCTGTTTGTATCTAGAGGGGCTGCCCCTCAGGTTTTGGCTGCACTTTAGCCCCACGCTCCTGATCTTTGGTCACCCGGTACAGAGGGAGGTCGGGGTGGGGGGGGTTTGCAGAGGTCATCTCCCTGTCAGTTTCTCCTGGCCAAGATGGCGATTCACAACATTCACAAGTCAAGGCAGTGGGCAGTCGAGGGCTCTACCCGATTCAATGGCTTCCCCCTCTTCCAGGCCTACATCCATGCCCGCGTGTCTCCGGAGAAAGAGCATGCGTTGTCCACGGGAACCCTGGAATCCTTCAGTGAAGGGTACACAAAAGGCTGGAGAAACTCAGCGGGTGCAGCAGCATCTAAGGAGCGAAGGAGATAGGCGACGTTTCGGATCGAGACCCTTCTTCAGACTGGTCAGGGATCAGGGAAACGAGAGATATAGACGGTGATGTGGAGAGATAAAGAACAATGAATTAAAGTAAATATCTCGGGAAATAATCGACCAAATCTATAGAGGATTGAATTTTTGAAACCATAAGTAAATTTTCTACCAGAAGATGTAAAAATGTCTCTGTTATTGTAACGTCAGCAGCTGGGCAACGGTGGCGTGAGATGGCACTGTAACTCATGCAGCAGTTTGATTTTAGTGGGACCACAATCTCCCACCCCTGTCCCATTGTGATGTCATATATGTAAATGAGATCCATTGTGATTGGACATGTGAGGTGGCACTGTGACTCATACAGCAGTTTGATTTTACATTTTTTTGATGTTTTGTGAACAATTTTATTCAAAATCTGGGGAAATAATCGACTGAATTGAGAGAGGATTCATGAAATCATGTTAAATCCCTACCGAAATTGTAAAAATCTCCACGTTTTTGCGTCTGGTTTTCGAGGAGATACGTTTCAAAGGCAAAATGACATACACCCACCCACACACACACACACACACACACACAGTTTTAATGGCATATAGATATCGATAGATAGATTCCAAGTTTACAGTGTTTAAATTAATGATTACAATGATCAAAACCCTTATTCATACAGTTTGAAAACACCAGATATCAGATTACAACCTGACCTCAATCCCCCACGGCAACCAGTGTTCACTGAAGGACTTCCGCAAAGACCGCTCCCTCCGCAACTCCCTTGTCAATTCTTCCCTTCCCTCCCGCTCTACCCCTTTCCCGGGCACTTTCCCTTGCAACCGCAAGAAATGCTACACTTGTCCCTTCACCTCCCCCCTCCACTCCTTTCAGGGACCCAAGCAATCCTTCCAGGTCCGACAGAGGTTCACCTGCACCTCCTCCAACCTCATCTACTGCATCCGCTGCTCCAGATGCCAGATGATCTATATCGGTGAGACCAAGTGGAGGCTTGACGATCGTTTCGCCGAACACCTCCGCTCGGTCCGCATTAACCAACCCGACCTCCCGGTGGCTCAGCACTTCAACTCCCCCTCCCATTCCGTATCCGACCTCTCGGTCCTGGGCCTCCTCTACGGCCAGAGTGAGCAACACCGCAAGTTGGAGGAACAGCACCTCATATTCCGCTTGGGGAGTCTGCATCCTCTGGGCTTGAACATTGAATTTTCTCAATTCTGTTCATCCTTGCTGTCTCCTCCCCTTCCCACCTCTCCCTCAGCCCTCGGGCCCTGGCATTCGCTCTCTCTCTATCTCTCCCCCACCCTAGTCGCACTAGCTTCTCATTTTCACACTACAAACAGCTTACAATGGCTTGTTCCCTTTATCATCGATACGTTTTTGCATATTTTATTATTTAATATTAATATATCAAAGGGGTAGTTAGCGTGTGTGCGGGGGGTGGGGGGGGTAGTTAGTGTATGGGAATCAGCATGCTGCCCCCCCCCAGCCCCCCCTCCCCCGCATCCACACATTGGAGGAACAGACCCAACGGGTCTGCACTTAGTCTAGTATATTACTAAAATTCTCATCTTGTTTTTTTGTATATGTGCGTGCATGTGCGTGAGTTCCGGAAACTCTGCCAAAACGGTACATGACATCGCTGCAATTTCTGTCCAACCTTATTCACCATTATCCTGCAATGTGCAGTACCAAGTTTCATTCAGAGTAATGTTATATTTTACAAGTTATTCACATTTTAAACTTTACAAAACAACTTTTCCACTTGCCCTGCCCGTCTGCTGCGTTCGACGTCACTATGACGTCCCATTGGGATCCCGAATATCTACATAATTAAAAGTCTAGACTTCCTGTTTGCACTGTATATTGATTTTAGAAATTTCATTTACATTGATTTTATTCTAAAACAACTCCGTTTTAATCAAATTCTTCCGTTTTCATTAACAGCTAACATTGTGTTTAGGTTATTTTAAAGAAAAAAATGCGATTTTCATTGAGAATATAATTTAAAAAAACATCGGGATTTCCACTTCCCGGCCGCGCCTGTGCAGTTGGAGGAGGGATGCAGTGACTCACGTCACAACAAGGATCTCTGGCATCACAATGGGAACCCGTCAGTAGTGTCTGAGCAGTTGGGGGCTATGGGTCAGCAGTGGAATATTATGTTGGGGGAACGGTCCCAAGGTCCGCACTTGGTCTAATATGTAATAAAAGCTCTTTGATGCGGAAAAGAAAAGTACTGTCTGTTATTCAGTCAGTGGTGGGCTGTGGGTGTAGCTGTCTATTGTACAGACAGCCAGGGACTATTAGTGTCGAGAGCAGGCATTCCCACTGTTGCTGGTGAACTCCACACACTCCGTGGTAGACTGATGTTGGTCACGATGTCAGGAAGACTCCTCTGCTGGGCTGTGAACCAGTAGTCACTGTTTGAACAGGTTGGGCCTGGCTCCAATCACGAAAGCTCTTCTCTCTGACCTGGTTCAGACAAGGTCCACCCTGGCGCTCTACTGGACGGTACAGTGATGTGGTACAGCGACGCATCAGTAGAGTTGCTGTCTCACAGCGCCAGAGACCTGGGTTTTATCCTGACTATGGGAGCTGTCTTTATGGAGTTTGTACATTCTCCACGCTCCGGTTTTCCCCCACACTGCAAAGATTTGTAGGTTTGTAGGTACAATGGTTTCTGTAAATTGTCCCTGGTGTATAGGATAGAACTAATGTACAGGGGACCGCTGGTTGGCATGGACTCGGTGGGCCGAAGGGGCTGTTTCCACGCTGTATCTCTAAACGAGATTAAACTAAAACACTCTGAGATGAGGAAATGTGCTGATCACATGACAGCTCTATTTGTAGGTTCTGGTCAAGTGAGATGAGAAACAACCTTACATCCTTGGACGTCATGATTCCGAACAATGGGAAGAGGAGAGCGGGAAGGAGAGCAGTGACGGCTAGAGGGATGACCTCGGTGCACCAGTACGCGGCCATCAGGAGCACGATGAATCCACAGTAGGCTTCCTGTAGGAAAGGAGAGGAAGGCAGTGGGAAAAGCACAGCCTCGATCGGAATTACTGCTCCCTTCTCCCCTTTTCCCACATCTTCTGGTAGGTGGGAGAAGGCAACAGAAGACCCATCCTAGCGGGGAAGTGTTGATAAGGCAAATTACATCAATTTATTTGACTAAAGGTGCCGACTTTGGGCTTTGTTCGATCTATCATTTCCCATAATGAAAGGCCTGGATGGAGTGAATGGGAAGAGGAGAGTCTAGGACCAGAGCCCATAGCCTCCGAATAAAAAGACCTACCTTTAGAAAGAGATAAGAAGGAATTTCTTTAGTCAGAGGGTGGTGAATCTACGGAATTTATTGCCAGAGACAGCTGTGGAGGCCACGTCAATGGATATTTTTAAAGTGGAGATTTGGTAGGTTCTTGATTAATATGTCAGGGGTTATGCGGAAGAAGGCAGGAGAATGTGGTTGAGAGGGAATGATAGATCAGTCATGATTGAATGGCGGAATAGATTGATGGGCTGAATGGCCTAATTCCACTCCTAGTACTTGTGAACATGATCGGACTAACAGTGAAATTACCCGAACGCGCCCCTGATATCTTGGAGCAGCAACATCCCTAAGATCAATCCCTCCTGCCCTCTCCATCTCCTGGAAACTTGCCGAACGGGAATACAAACGGGAGACAACCAGCCGGGAAATGCGAAAGAGAGGGCAGGCGGGTGGGTTTAATATTATTTATGAGATCCCGATGTTGCTGGTAAGGCCAGCATTTATTGCACATCCCTAGTTAGCCCCTTGAGGAGATGGTGGAAAGCTGCCATCTTGAACCGCTGGAGTCCTTCCAGTGAAGGGGTGCTCGTCTGCTGTTGGGGAGGGTAGTCTAGGATTTAGACCCAATGATGATGAACGAACGGTGATGGTGAACTACTGGGGATGGAGGAGAACCTGGAAATGATGAGTTGAATTGAGTTGGGTTTAGTTGACTTGAGTTTATTGTCACATGTACCGAGATACAGTGAAAAGCTTTTGTTGCGTGCTAACCAGTCAGCAAAAAGACAGTACATGATTACAATGGAGCCATCCACAGTGTACAGACACACGATAAAGGGAAGAGGGTGAATAACATTTAGTGCAAGATAAAGCCAGTAACGTGATAGTCATAGTGATAGTATGGAAACAAGCCCTTCGGCCCAACTTCCCACACCAGGCCACATGTCCCAGCTACACTAGTTCCATCTGCCTGTGTTTGGCATATCCCTTCCAAACCTGGCATATCCCTTCCAAACCTGTCCTATCCATGTACACGTCTAACTGTTTCTTAAAAGTTGGGATAGTCCCTGCCTCAACTACCTCTTCTGGCAGCTTGTTCCATACACCCACAACCCTTTGTGTGACGTCCGATCAGAGATGGTCCGAGGGTCTCCAATGAGGTAGGTAGTAGCTCAGGATTGCTCTCTAGTTGTTGTAGGGTGGTTCAGTTGCCTGAGAACAGCTGGGAACAAACTGTCCTTGAAACTGAAGGTGTGTGTTTTCACACTTCTATACCTTTTGCCCGATGGGAGAGAGGTACTCTAAATGATGGTACCTGATGCCCCAGTGCTGCTCAGAGGCAGGAACGTGGGTTCGGGGGAGGCTGGATGTGCCTGGATTTTCAGAAGACCTTTGATAAGGTGCTGCACGTGAAGCTGCTAAAGAAGATGAGAGCTCATGCTATCAGAGGGAGGATACTAGCATGGATAGCAGGTTGGCTGGATGGCAGAAGGCAAAGAGTGGGAATAAAGGGGGATTCGTTTTGGATGGGTGCCAATGACTAGCGGTGTTCTACAGGGGTCGGTACTGGGGCCCCTATTCTTCACGTTATATACAGTATCTATGATCTATGATTTGGATGAGGGAATTGATGGTTTTTATGGCCAAGTTTGCAGAAGATACGAAGATAAGAGCAGAGGCAGGTAGTGTAGAGAAAGCAGGCACTCTGCAGAAGGACTTGGACAGGTTGGCAGTGTGGGAAAAGAAGTGGCAAATGCAATAGAGCAGAGCAAAGTGTGGAGTCATGCATTTTGGTAGTAGGATAAAGGCATAGATATTTTAAAATGGGGAAAGAATTCAGAAATCGGAAGTGCAAAGGGACTTGGGAGTGCTGGTGCAGGATTCCCAAAATGTTAATTTGAAACTCAAATCAGTGGTAAGGAACGCATTTATTTTGAAAGGACGAGAAGATAAAAACAGGGATGTCATGCTGAGGCTCTAAAAGGCACTGGTAAGATCGCATTTGGAATATTGTGAGCAATTCTGGGCACCATTTCTGAGGAAGAATATGCTGGCGTTGGAGCGGGTCCAGAGGAGGTTTACGACAATGATCCCATGAATTAGGTTAACATATGGTGAGCATTTGACGGCACTGGGCCTGTATTCGCTGGAGTTTAGAAGGGAGACCATGTTGAAACTTACCGAATGGTGAAAGGCCTGGATTGAGTAGATGTGGAGAGGATGTTTCCCTAGTGAGAGATTCTAGAGCCAGAGATCATAGCCTCAGAATAAAAGGACATACCTTTATAAAGATTCAGGAACAGTTACTTCTCAACTGTTATCATCCTACCACAACTGGAGAACAGTCTTGATCTACTATCTACCTCATCGGACTATCTTTGATTGGACTTGACTGGCTTTACCTTGCACTAAACATTATTCCTTTATCATGTATCTATACACTGTAAATGGCTTGATTGTAATCATGTATTGTCTTTCCGTTGACTGGTTGGCATGTAACAAAAGTTTTTCACTGTACATGTGAACTCTAAACTAAACTAATAAACAAAATAAACTAAACAATAAACTAAACTAATTTCCCTGACTACAAACCAAGTGTTGGAGAATTGGAAGATGCTAATGTGGAGGCACTGCTTGGAAACGGATCCTTCTTCAGACTGAACGTGGCAGGGTGGGAGAAAGATGGAAAAGAGAGGCGTGACAAAGCCTGGCAAGTGAGAGGTGGACACAAAAAGCTGGAGGAACTCAGCGGGTGAGGCAGAAAAGGAATAGGTGACGTTGCGGTGGGCTCCGGCATTTTGATATCGAACTTTGGTCAGGCTCGAACCCTCGTGTGGACCACACCAAGCACGTGACCAGGGGCGGGCTGTCGTGTGGTTAACTCGTGTGTGGTCGCGAGCGGCGGTACGGTAATAGTTAAATATGAACTTGATGCGCAAGTGAGTGACGAGGCTGTGTCGGTTAATTATAAAAATGGAGTGTCTACACAACGCTTGGAACTCTACAATGTTTCGGGTCGAGAAGCTTCTTCAGATTGCCAGCCTGAAGAAGGGTCCTGACCCGAAATGTCACCTATCTCCTTTCTCTCGAGGTGTTGCCGGACCCACTGAGCTACTCCAGCTTTTTGTGTCTTTGGTTTAAACCAGCATCTGCAGTTCTTTCCTACACAAGTAATAGGTGGATACAGGGTGAGGAAGTTTTGATTGGCAGATGAGTGGAGTAAATAACAAAGGCTAGACGTGCAAAGGAGACAAAATAAGGAGAGAGGAGGGAAATGTAAAACCGGAGGGAGAGATAGAGGTGAAGCAAGATGTGGAACGAGCTGCCGGAGGAGGTAGTTGAAGCAGGAACTATAGCAATATTTAAAAGACACTGGGACAGTTACATGGATAGGAAATGCACTACAACGGGTGGTGAAAACCGCCCAGTACATCATCGGTGCCCCGCTCCCTGCCTTGGATGCCCTCCACCGAAAACGGTGTCTGAGACGGGCTGGGAAGATCATCAAGGACCCCTCCCACCCTAACCATGGATTGTTTGCCCTCCTACCATCGGGGAGGCGGTACAGGAGCCTCAGGTCCCGCACCAGCAGGATGAGGAGTAGCTTCTACAATAACACCATCGCACTGCTGAACTCGGAGTCCCGCCGATAGATTCCCACATCTGTATTTATTTTTCTGTATTTATTTATCTGTACTTATCTAAACATTGCTATCACTACGTACTGACACTAAACTGCATTTCGTTGCACCCATACCTGTATCTGTACAATGACATTAAATTTGAATTTAATTGAATTGAATTGAATTGAATTGAATTGAAATGTTTATAAATGATATGGGCCAAACTAGGGCAGTGTTGATGTGGTGTCCTTGTCTGCATGGATACATTGAGCTGAATCATCATTTTCCACATCCTCCACCCCCCACAGTCCATCGCCTGCCCCTGGCCCCAGACAGCGAGGAGGGGGCGACACACTGGAACTCCTCCAGCTGTTCGCCCAGGGGCAACATCTGCATCACTCGGTGCCCTTCACTCGTCGAGTGACCCCCGATCCCCACTCCTCCCCTCCGCAAATGAGAGAAAGGTTTGGGTAAAGCTTTGCAAAACTACTCGCGCCGAACCTGGGAGTGAGCCGCGGGAGGGGGGGGGGGGTCACTGGGGGTCAGGTCAGGGGTCACTGGGGGGTCATCTTAGGGGTCACTAGAGACATTGGTGTCAGGACAGGATCGCCGGGGTCGGGTGCTTACCTTGCTCCTCAGGACGATGGGCAGTGGCAGCAACACAAGGACGGGCAGAATGAGAGTGAGAGCGAACGGGTGGGGGAGCCCCCGCAGCGCCCTCAGCCACGACTGCATCTTGCCACAACAGGTCAGCCCCGGCTCCCCTCCCCCCCCCCCCCCACCGACTAATCCCCTCTCTTCTCCCCCCGGATCAGCCTCTCTGCTTCGTGAACAGCCTCTATCCCCCGTCCGAGCCCCCCCCCGACAAAGCTCACCCCCCCCCCCCCCACCAACGGCTCACCCCACCCTCCACACAAAGACTCCCCACTACTACCCCCCCCCCCACTAACGGCTCCCCCACCAACGGCTCACCCCACCCCCCCACACAAAGACTCCCCACTACTACCCCCCCCCCCACCAACGGCTCACCCCACCCTCCACACAAAGGCTCCCCCTACTACCCCCCCCCCCCCCACCAACGGACTCACCCCCCCCCCCTACCAACGGCTCACCCCCTCCCCCCACACAAAGGCTCCCCCTACTACCGCCCCCCCACCAACGGCTCACCCCCTCCCCCCCCCCCCTCCCCCCCCCCCACCAACGGCTCACCCGTTTAACTTGGTATCTTATTTGGTGCGGACATGGTGAGTCAAAGATTCTGTTCCTGTTCTAAGTTCTGGTGATCATCATCCAAACACTTCTTAAACTGTCATTGACTGATTCCCCAGTCTCTCTAGCAGTGTGTTCCGGGCACTCACCATTCTCTGGATAAAGAAATTCCCACTCAGTTTCCCACCCAGTTCCCCCCCCCCCCCCACCCCCATCTGAAATCTATGTCCTCTGATTTGTCTACATCTTTTATGGGGAAAAGTCTCCTACACTCTACCCTATCCACACCCCTAATTGTGTTATAGACCTCATTCTCCACTCCATGGACATCAGGCCAGTCTCCTCGATCTCGCCTCTCTTCACACAAGGGAAGTGCGACAGAATGTCAGGGAATGTCTTTTAATGTTTCTTTGATCTCCAGCCCAGCTAAATTCATTCCTGGGCCTCGCTTACACTGACACACACTCGTATTCACGCTCTGACACACACACACACACAAAACAATCAAACACCACGACTCCCAAACCCACACACATAGCAACATGTTCAGTCACGTACATTCCCCAAACATGACAAAGTGCGGCAGGGACAGGGGCAGAGTCAATGTCGGGCAATGATGGGCAGCACGGTGGCACAACGGTAGAGTTGCTGCCTCACAGCCCCAGAGACACGTGTTTGATCCTGGCTACGGGTGCTGTATGTACGGAGTTCTCCCTGTACTGTACGTTCACCCCGCGAAGGCGTGAGTTTTCTCCGGATGCACCAGTTTCCTGCCACACTCTTAAGATGTACAGGTTTGTAGGTTAATTGGCCTCTGTAAATGTAAGTGGTTCCGAGGGTGTAGGATAGTGCGAGTGTACGGGGTGATCGCTGGTTGGCACAGACTCGGTGGGCGGAATGGTCTGTTTTCACTTATCTCTAAAGTCAGGGGTGGGGGGGGGGAAGGGGAGAGGGGAGGAGTGACAGGGTAGGGTTAGAGAGTAGGGGGTAGTTTAGACATACAGCGCGGAAACAGGTTCTTCGGCCCATCGGGTCTGTACCAACCAGCGATCCCAGCACAATAATATTATCCTACACACTAGGGACAATTTACAATTATACCAAGCCAAATAACCTACAAACCTGTGTGTCTCTGGAGTGTGGGAAGAAACCGAAGAACCCAGAGAAAACCCATGCAGGTCACGGGAAGAACGTACAAACTCTGTACAGAGAGCACCCGTGTTCAAGATTGAACCCGGATCTTTGGAACTGTAAAGCAGCAACTCTACCTCTGATCCACAGTGCCAAGGCAGGGTGGGGGGGCAGACCAGAGGGGACAAGTTTGTGTGTTGCTTGGGGAGGGGGCGGAGTGTGTGTGTATCTTGGTGGGGAGGGGGAATGGAAGGACAACTGCAGGGATCAGTTCTTGCCACAATTGCTCCCTATTCAAATTTATGGTCTGGAGAAAGGAACTGTATGTAACATTTCCAAATGGGCTAATACAAATGTTGGTGGAAGGGCCTGTGATGATGATTATGATTATTATCTAAACTGAGAGTGACGGTGAGTGAAGTTCAGCAGGAATGGCGTGTTCAGCGCATGAAGCACAAACAGCAGCGATCAGGTCCAGCTCATTATGAAAATAAACAGCTCTTGGCCTCTGTTGCACAGGGTTGGAGGTTAAGAATGGGGAGACAAAAGGAACTGCAGATGCTGGAAACTGGAGCCAAACACAAAGTGCTGGAGGAACTCAACAGATTAGGCAGCACCTATGTAGGGGAATGGGCAGACGATATTTCACATTGAGGCTCCTCTTCAAACAGATGAAGGGTCCCGACCAAAACGGCGACTGTCCATTCTCTCCACGGATACGGCCAGACCTACTGAGATGCTCCTGCATTTTGTTTTCAGTTGTGGGAGGATTTGTTCCAGTTGTGCAGGGAGTTGGCGAGATACAATACAGCTGGAAAATACAGCTGTTGAGATACAACGCAGCTGGAATACCGTGCAGCTTTGGTAGGACTGGAGGCAGTCCAAGGGAGATTGGCCGGGCTAAATCCTGGGATTAGAGGATTGTCCTATCAAGAGAGGCTGGACAGTTTGGGCCTATAGTCTAATTCAGTTTAGTTTAGAAACAGGGCCTTCAGTCATTAAAAAGGAGATGAAGAAGTATTTCTTTAAACAGTAGGTGGTGAATCTTTGGAATTCTTTGCCACAGAAGGCTGTGGAGGCCAATTCAATGGATATTTTTTAAGGTAGATACAGATTCTTGATTAGTACAGGTGTCAAGGGTTACGGGACAAAGAGAATGGGGTTAGGAGGGAGAGATAGATCAGCCGTGATTGAATGGCAGAGTTGACTTGATGGGCCAAATGGCATAATCCTGCACCAATCACTTAAGACTTCTGACACTGAGTCCACGCCGAGCAGCGATCCTCACGCACTTACACTGTCCTACACACACGAGGGACAATTTACAATTTAACTGAGTGAGTCAGACAACATCTCCAGAGAAAAGGAATAGGTGACATTTCGGGTCGAGACCCTTCTTCAAATTGAGTGTCGGGAAAGGGAAACGAGAGATATAGACAGTGATATAGTGAGAAAAATAATACATTTATCTGTAGTGGCGAGTCTGCGGTGCCTCAGTAAAAATATCCTCCACTTGACTGTGTCAACGAGTTGTGGATAACCTGTTAATTAGCTGCAGCTTTTTAAAACGTTGGTTCGTCCACATTGGAGTATTGTATGCCGAACTGGTCACTCATTACTGGAAGGATGTGGGGACTTTAGAGAAGATGCAGCAGATGTTTACCAGAATTCTGCCTGCATTAGAGGATATTAACTGTCAGGAGAGGTTGGAGAAACTTGGATTGCTTTCTCTGGAACATCAGATGTTGAAGGGAGCCCTGATAGAAGTATTTAAGGCAGGAGAATGGGGTTAGGAGGGAGAGATAGATCAGCATGAATGGCCTAGTTCTAATCCTATCACTTATGATCTCATGACCATCCATCCCAATTAAACCTAACCTCATAACCCAATCCATTCCACTGAACCCAGGGCAACTCAACGCAATTCATTCCAACTTAAGATAGACACAAAAAACTAAAGTAGCGGGTCAGGCAGCATCTCTGGAGAAAAGGAATTCCTTTACTCCAAAGATGCTGTCTGTCCCACTGTGTTACTTCAGCTTTTAGTGTCTATCTTCGGTTTAAACCAGCATCTGCAGTTCCTTCCTACACACTCAGTACAACTTAATCCAACAAAGACCAACTCCTACAGTGGAGGCACATGGAACTACACAAGATGGAATCTTGAGCAAAACACAAAGTGCTGGAGGAACTCTGCAGCCCAGGCAGCATCTGTCGATGGAAGTAGATGATGTTTCAGGTGGGGACTCTTCTTCACACTGATGAAGGGTTCCAATTCTCCAATTGGAAACAGACCCTTCAGCCCACAAGTCCACACTGACCATCATTCACTGGTTCACACTAGTTCTATTTTATCATATTTTGTGCATCCATTCCTGACAACAAGGAGCAATTTATGGAGTCCAATTACCCAACAACCGGCACGTCTTTGGGAAGAAATCGGAGTACGCGGAGAAAATCCATGCAGTCACAGGCAGGAAGTACAAACTCCACACAGACAGTACCTGAAGTCAGGATCGAACCGGTGTACCTGGCGCTGTGAGGGAACAGGTCTACCAGCTGTGCCACAATGCCATCTTGTGGAGACAGAGTTCCTCCAATGGTTTGTGAGTTGCCCCATACCCTCACCGAGTGCAGCAGCTGCAGTGTGCATGGTCTACAGCAGGCACTGCAGTTACTCACGGGCAAACCGCTCTGACAGGCTTTCCCAAGGGCCGGTACCATGTCCTGGTAGAGGAGCATGAGTGTGTCTCATGGCATGTTGGCCTTCAGAACAAGAGGAGTTGAGTATAGGAGCAAAGAGGTCCTTCTGCAGTCGTACAGGGCCCTGAGGAGTGCAGTTTTGGTCTCCAAATTTGAGGAAGGACATTCTTCCATTGAGGAAGTCCAACGTAGCTTCACAAGGTGAATTCCCGGGATAGCGGGACTGTCATATTTTGAAAGAATGGAGCTACTGGGCTTGGAAACACTGGAATTTAAGAGGATGAGGCCATCTTATTGAAACTTATACGTAAGATTATTATGGGATTGGACATGCTAGAGGCAGGAAACATGTTCCCGATGTTGGGGGAGGCCAGAACCAGGGGCCACAGTTTGAGAATAAGGGGTAGGCCATTTAGAACGGAGATGAGGAAAAGGTTTTTCACCCAGAGAGTTGTGAATCTGTGGAATTCTCTGCCTCAGAAGGCAGTGGAGACCGATTCTCCGGATGCTTCCAAGAGAGAGCAGAGTCAAGGGATAATGGGAGAAGGTAGGAATGAGGTAATAATTGTGGATGATCAGCCATGATCACAGTAAATGGCGGTGCTGGCTTGAAGGGCCGAATGGCCTACCCCTGCACCTATTGTCTATCGTCTGAGATCCTGTTTTCCTTCAATTAATTATAGCAGATCTGGGCACTTTGTAAACAACCCCTGGCTTGTTTTCAGACCTGCTGCAGACGACGTCTGTCTGAGGGTTGGTCCTGTGGGTGTGGCAAGCGGTCGACGTGAGGGAGACCACTCTCTACCCTTCAGCACAGTGACAGGGTATCACGGGGGAGGGGAGAGTTCGCCAACCACTCACCCAGGGATTGGCTGCACCTCCTAAGGAGGGGCTGAGCGCAGGGTAAAGGGGCAGGGATGGGCTGTGGGGGACTGTACACATGCAGAACCACAGGCAGAGCGACAGCACGGATTCAGGCTGTGCAGCCCACACTGACCATCAATCACTTGGGGGCGGCTAGGGGTAGAGTTGCTGCCTTACAGCGCCGGAGACTCAGGTTCGATCCCGACTACGGCTGCTGTCTGTACGTTTGTATGTTCACCCTGTGATCGTGTGGGTTTTCTCCGAGTTAACCATATAACCATATAACAATTACAGCACGGAAACAGGCCCTCTCGGCCCTTCCAGTCCCGTGCCGACCATTTGTTTTCCCCTAGTCCCATCTACCTGCACTCAGAGCATACCCCTCCATTCCCTTCACGTCCATATACCTATCCACTTTACTTTTAAATGTTAAAATCGATCCTGCCTCCACCACTTCTGCTGGAAGTTCATTCCACACAGCCACCACCCTCTGAGTAAAGAAGTTCCCCCTCACGTTACCCCTAAACTTCTGTCCCTTAATTCTCATGTCATGCCCTCTTGTTTGAATCTTCCCTACCCTCAATGGGAAAAACGTATCCACGTCAACTCTGTCTATCCCTTTCATCATTTTAAAGACCTCAATCAAGTCCCCCCTTAACCTTCTGCGCTCCAAAGAATAAAGACCTAACTTGTTCAACCTTTAATCAGGGTAAATGCAGATGATAAATATTCATTAAATCCTCGCCAATATCCTGTGCCTGCACACACTGACAAGCTCATTGATCACTACAGGAACTACTCTCTGTTAAAGAAGGAACTGCAGATGCTGGAGAATCGAGGGTACACAAAAGGCTGGAGAAACTCAGCGGGTGCAGCAGCATCTAAGGAGCGAAGGAGATAGGCGACGTTTCGGGTCGAGACCCTTCCTCAGACTGCTCTCTCCTGGTTTCTCTTAATATACTTCTAGAATTTCTTTGGATTCTCATTTACTTTATCCACCAAAGCTATCTCATCTCCCTTTCTGCCCTCCTGATTTCCGAGTTCTTCGGTTTCCACACCCCAAAGATGTACAGGTTTGGAAGTTAATTGGCTTGGTATAAATGTAAATTGTCCATAGTGTGTGCAGAATAATGTTAGTGTGCAGGAATCGCTAGTCAGTGCGGACTCAGTGGGCATGTTTCCGTGCTGTATCTCTAAAACTAAAACCCATTCACCAATCCTAATTCATCCCGTTTTTAAAATTCTTCCCACATTCCCATCATCTCATTGTAACTGTGTCGACTCTTTGCATACTTTGTGCATGGGTTGCAAAACAAAGAATTTCACTGATATGTCACATGATAGTAACGTTTCAATCCGCATCCTTCTTCAGACTGATGTGGGATCGCCCCCCCAACATCAGTCTGAAGAAGGGTCTCGACCCAAAACATCGCCTATTTCCTTCGTTCCATAGATGCTGCCTCACCCGCTCAGTTTCTCCAGCATTTTTGTCTGCCTTCGATTTTTCCAGCATCTGCAGTTCTTTCTTAAACATAACATTTCAATGAATCATTCAATCTCCCCCAGATTCCACCCGTCACCCACACACCCACCCACAAAGCTAACCCACCGACAATTGATCACCGGTTCACACTAGTCCTGTGTTAACCCACTTTCCCATCCACTCCCTACACACTAGGGACAATTTAAAGAGGACAATTAACCTACAAACATTGGCCTCCACTGCCTACACGATGTACAGAGGGCAAATTAACCTATAAACCCGCACGTCTTTGGGATGTGGGAAGAAATTGGAGCACCCGGGTGAAATCCAGAGGGTCACAGGGAGAACATGCAAACTCCACACAGACCGTTCCTGAGGTCAGGTTCCTGAGGTCTGGTGCTATGAGGCAGACTGCATGGGTTTCGTCCGGGTGCTCAGGTTTCTTCCCACATCCCAAAAATGTGAGGGTATGTATGTTAATTGGTCCTCTATAAATTGTGTGAGTTAGTGGATGCACAAGTGGTTTAACTAAATGGGTGATCGATGGGCAGCATGGGCTGGGTAGGCAGAAGGGCCTGTCTCCATGCTGCGTCATTCAATGAATCGTGGCTGTGGGAAATGCAGCGAGAGGATTGCAGGCTGCCAGACATACCCGGGTGCACTAACTTTGTTTTATTCATGTAAATTCAAGCACTGACAGTGAGTCGAAACACTCCACACCAACCACCATCCACACGCTCCACGTAGCCTTGTCCCTGGGCCTCCCGCCATTAACCAGACCGTCGGCAGCTCCTGGCGGGTAGTGCCGTCCACGGCAGCCGTCTCCCTAGTGCCGGTTACGGTGAGCGGGAGATGTTGGCCCAGGCGGGGAAAGTGTCGATATGGAACATGGCACGGCCCCAGGTGTTGATGGCCACGGTGACTGAAGCCACACCGATCAGGTTGAGAACAAACCCCGCCTTGACCTGAACAAAGGCAAATACTCGTTAACATCTGCCCTCCCTAGGGCTAAATATGTCCTGTTTGGGTTGCTCCTAGACCTGCCCAAGCTGGCCATCCGTGAGTCACGGCGTCAGGCAGAAGAGGGCTCTACCTGTGCCGGCTGCCTGCCCCTTTTCCGGGGTTACGTCCGTGCCCAGGTGGGATTAGAAAGGGAATATGCGCTGTCCGTGGGTAACATGGGGGATTTCCTGGACCGCAAGGCGATGGAATATATCCTTACTATGGATTGTAATATAGTTGTTTAGGAGTGCAACATTTAAGAATATTTGTTTTAAATAATTGGGTGATTTTATATTACGGTGGTGGGTTTATTTGGTATTGTTTTGTATTGTATCTACATACTAAAAGTCTGATCTTGACCACTTTTGGCTCACTGTGGTGTGATTACCGAGAGAACGTCGCCACCTACGGCCGTCATTTTTGGCCAGCTCGCTCAGAGCCCCCCTCCGCCTTCCTGGACCAGAGGATTTCTCCCATCGATGAAAAATCAGAGACATATTAATGTTTTTAAAACATTCGCCATTCTCTCTGCTGCCCCTGCTGGAGGGAGGGGGAGGGACTATAAAACCAGGAAGTGGTGTGCCTCACTCAGTCTCTGCAAGATGGAGGAAGCCAGAGGGTCACGTCTCTCTGAGCTCTGAATAGCACTGAACACATGTCTACTCAACTGTGAGTGCCCTTAATCTGGTTCTTGCAAAAAGTGTCGATTGGTTCTAAAAAGTTTTCAAAAAGTGTCTATTGGTTCTAAAATGCTTGCAGAACGTGTCTATTGGTTCTAAAATGCTTGCAGAAAGTGTCTATTGGTTCTAAAATGCTTGCAGAAAGTGTGTATTGGTTCTAAAATGGTTGCAAAAAGTGTCTCTATTGGTTCTAAAATGCTTGCAGAAAGTGTCTCTATTGGTTTAAAAATGCTTGCAAAAAGTGTGTCTTTGGTTCTAAAATGCTTGCAGAAAGTGTCTATTGGCTCTAAAATGCTTGCAAAAAGTGTTTCTTTGGTTCTAAAATGCTTGCAAAAAGTGTGTCTATTGGTTCTAAAATGCTTGCAGAAAGTGTCTATTGGTTCTAAAATGGTTGCAAAAGTGTCCCTATTGGTTCTAAAAATGCTTGCAGAAAGTGTCTCTATTGGTTCTAAAATGCTTGCAAAAAGTGTTTCTTTGGTTCTAAAATGCTTGCAAAAAGCGTGTCTATTGGTTTTAAAATGCTTGCAAAATGTGTGTCTATTGGTTTTAAAATGCTTGCAAAATGTGTGTCTATTGGTTTAAAATGCTTGGAAAAGGTGTGTCTATTGGTTCTAAAATGCTTGCAAAAAGTGTGTCTATTTGTTCTAAAATGCTTGCAAAAAGTGGCTATTGGTTCTAAAATGCTTACAAAAAGTGTCTCTATTGGTTCTAAAATGCTTGCAAAAAGTGCCTCCATTGGTTCTAAAATGCTTGCAAAAAGTGTCTCTATTGGTTCTGAAATGCTGCCTGGCCAGAGTGACTGAGCTGCCTGGCCAGAGTGACTGAGCTGCCTGGCCAGAGTGACTGAGCCGCCTGGCCAGAGTGACTGAGCTGCCAGCCCAAGAATCCATTCGTCCATACTAGCCCTCTGGAAACCTTTGACCCCCAACGCACATACTAGCGCTCCAGAAAGCCCCCCCCTCCCCACTGGCCAGCAATATTGGAATTGGTGGAGAGGTGGAATATTGCATTGGGGGACCAGCCCTCCCGTGTGAAGTTGGGACCCAATGGGTCCCACTTAGTCTAGTATAAATATATATATATTTATAGAAGGTAGACACAAAATGCTGGAGTAACTCAGTGGGACAGACAACATCTCTGGAGAGAAGGAATGGGTGATTTTTCTTCAGATATATATATAAATATACTTCAGATAAATATTAAACTGATCTTGTATGTGTGCATGTTTGTGTGTAATCATATCTTTTTGAAAAAACGACACGCTAACGGTAACATTTTCACATATTTCGATTTACCCCTGGAGTCCAAAATCGCCTTATCTGAAAATGTGTTTTACTTCTCAAGTTATTTATGAAAATGTTCACAAATCTGAAATAACAAATCTGAAAATAAACAGCTCTTTCGCTGATGACATCACAATGGATCTGCTTGCTGTCGTCTTGCTCGCGCTGCCCACCCCTAACTCTCCCTCTCTAGGGAGCTATATGTGAGTGGATCGGACAGGGATGGGGTAAAAGGAGCGAATGAACAATATTAATATAATATCAAGGGGGGTGGTTAGTATATGTGTGTGTTTGGGGTGGTTGGTTAGTATGTGTATGACGCTCGCAGGCTGCCCACCCGCGCATTGAGGGGACGGGACCCAACGAGTCCCACTTGGTCTAGTATATTCTTAAAAATTTTAAAAAACATCTGCCGTTCCAAAGCTGGCCAGTCCATTAATGGTTCTAATGCCAGGAAGCATCCAGGAACAAGAACATCATCGGGACACAGTGACCAGAGTTGTCCCATCACCCCATCAGGTCAGTGAACGGGTGAACTGATCAACCAGGGGTTATTTACTCAATGCACAGGAATGCAAGAGGCTGCTGAGAGTGGTGGACCCAGACCCATTGCAGGCACAGCCCTCCCACCATCAACAGCATCTACATGAGGCACTACCTCAGAAGACTTCATCTATATCATCTAGGATCCTTACCATATGGACCATGCCCTCTTCTCATTGCTACCATTGGGCAGGAAGAACAGAAGCCTGAAGTCCCACACCACCAGGTTCAGGATCAGCTAATTTTGTACAACCATCAGGTTCATGAACCAAACTGCACAACTTTAATGGAACCTTTTATGTTTTCATGGACGTGTTAGAAATTGTGTTTTTGCACTCATGTCTTGTGTTTTTCCCCGTCTTTTTCTTTTTTACTGTTGTGGGATTTATGTATAATTTATGTTCTGAATGTTTATCTAAATCCGTGTGCCTGTGATGCGGCTGCAAACTAGATTTTCATTACACCTGCATCTCACCGTACTTGTGCACATGGCAATAAAATTGACTTTGTGTGAAGTTCCTCTCAGGCCCGTGATTTATTTTCCATACAGTGAGCGATTATCCTGTTGTTGAATTCAATTCTCATCTATTCTATTGGTTATTGGGATCTGGACCAGCGTTTACTTCCCATCCTATGCTGCCCCTTGAAAAGGTGGGGGGAACACCTGGAGGGAACCCACACAGTCTCAGGCAGAACATGCAAACTCCACACTGACAGCACGCGAGGTCATGAACAAACACAGGTCTCTGATGCTATGAAGTTCAATGTTGGACTATAACATAGTTAGAATTAGTCCTTTTGGCCCATCCAATCATGGCTGATCTATTTCTCCTTCTCAACCCCATTCTCTTAGCTTCTCCCCATGATGTTTGAGGCTCTTACTGATCATGTTCTAAGGTGTGTAAGGACAGGTATCCTTCCAACCCACCGCCCCTTCCACTCCCACCACCCCACCCTCTCTCACCGCTCCTCCCACTCCCACCCCCTTCCAACTGCCCATTCCCCTTCCCCCTCCCACCACATTCCCACTCTGACTGCCCCTCCCGCTACCACCATTCTTTCCCACCCACTGCCCTTCCCCTCCCACCACCTCTCCCCTCATTGCCCCTCCCCACCCCCGCCCCTCCCCCCCTCCCACCCCCGTTCACTACTTCTCCCCCTCCCACCACTCCTCCTCCTACAGCCCCACCCCCTCCCACCACCTTTCCCCCTTCCCACCGCCCCTACCCTTCCCATCGCCCCTTCCCTTCTCCACCCACCACCCCTCCCCCTCCCACCGCCACTCCTCCTCGCCCCCACCACCCACTCCCCTCCCACTGCCTCTTCCGCTCCACCCACTACCATTCCTCCTCCACACTCACCATGTCGGTCACTCGGAGGTGGCAGTAGGAGAAGACGATGGCGTTGGGTGGAGTGGCCACCGGCAACATGAAGGAGAAGGAGGTGCTGACGGTACCTGGGATCATGACGTAGAGAGGGTTCAACTTGGTCAAGACGGCCTGTCGGGGGAGCACAGCTTAGAACATAGAACAGTACAGCACAGGAACAGGCCCTTCGGTGCACAATGTCCGTGCTGAACACGATGTCGTTAAACTAATCTCTGCCTTGCCTCCCTATCCCTCCATTCCCTGCATATCCATGTACCTATCCAAAAGTCTGAAGAAGGTTATCGACCCAAAACGTCACCCATTCTGTATGCCAATCATAGTAGAATAGCATCACTAACCCCACCTTACTGTATGATTCATACTAACACCCATTTCCTACACTGGTCAGTCTTGGAAGCGGTCACGATGTACTAACAACACGGTTGACTCCCCGTAAGAGTTAATTGGACTGTCCTCGGGGGCAGAGTCGAGCTGGTCTTGAGAAACAGAGGATGTTTGGTTTTGTTGCAACAGGTGCAGATTAGACACTGCGTTATAGCGTCTTTTCCCATGGGCTCTGCAAACGACGGCGAAATGGTTAATTTTCTTGCAGTAATTGCAGGACTTTCCGTAAGCGGGATAGGTAGCTCGCCCCTTGTTGTGGAGGTAGTTACAGTTAGGACACTTCCGAGGGGGCTCATTGACGAATCCCCGATTAGCCAGTTGAGGGGCCTCAGTCGTAAAACTTCTGTTATCGGTCGATGTTTGCGGTCTGTTAAAACCCGTCATATGGATTTCTTTTCGGAATCAAACTGTTCGCTTAAAGGTGCAACAAGCTCAGACAAACGACAGGCATGAGCAGCCTGCTCAAGGGTTAAATCAGGATTCAGCAGTAACTCTGACCATAGCTTCTGATCATTCATCCCAGAGACCAGTTTATCCCTTATCAGCTCATTAGTCATGGTCTCGAAACGGCACCTCTGAGCCATGTATCATAAATTACAAGTAAATTAAGTAGGAGTGAAGCCTTGACAGCGTCTGGTTCATTTCGGTGGACGATATTGATGTAGTGTCCGTAATCAATCTCAAATAGCCGCCATCGCTCACCGATGTCGGAATCCAAGATAAGCTGCGCAGGCTTTCAGAATGATTGAGCCATGGTGAAGCAAGAAAAAAAACTGACTAACAGAAATAAAACCCGGTAGACGGACGCAGTGGGTTACTCCAAATTGACTGACACCATGTAAATATGAGAAGTCCACAATCTGATGTTCAAGATCATCTTTCATCAGTACCCATAATGTAGCGGTACAGCAAGTCGTTGGTTGTTAGTACATTGTGACCACTTCCAAGACTGACTAGTGTAGGAAGTGGGTGTCAGTGTGAATCATATAGTAAGGTGGGGTTACTGATGCTATTCTACTATGATTGGCTTTCATGCATAAACCAATCTACATCCTTCCCCGTAAAGAGTGAATATGGTTAAACACACATGTCACAAGTCCTGCAAACCACTTAAACCACTACTGTCGTTCGTTTGCAAACTCATGTGGGACATTCCCATTTGGGTTGCGTTGTTGGTCTGGCTGAAGAAACATGATCTTACCTTGTCAACATTGCTGGCGCCCTGTACCATCGGAGCCGCCAACACTTGCTGGCTGTGAAGGAGCCACGTCCACCACCAGCTGATCCTTTCACTCCACCTCTACTGTTCCAGCCGTCTGCTGACGCGTCCACCACCAGTGCCAGCATGTCCCGTACCCCACCACAACCAGCGGCCATGACTAACCACAATACTACCTCTCCTGCATGCTCCCCCTGTCGATCACCACGGGTGCCCCCTGCTGCTTTCTCAACTCCGGGTTCACCACCTCCTATTAATCTTTCTGGCGAAGGGAGAGAGGGCTTGGTCCGTACGTGTTCGGGCCGTATTAGTAGACTGCCTGACAGATACGGCGAGTATGTTTGAATTCTTGCGACATGTGTGTTTAACCATATTCACTCTTTACGGGGAAGGATGTAGATTTGTTTATGCATGAAAGCCAATCACTAACCCCACCTTTCTGTATGATTCATACTAACACCCACTTCCTTCACTGGTCAGCCTTGGAAGCGGTCACGATGTATGAACAACCAACGACCTGTTGAATCGTTATATTATGGGTTCTGATTAAAGATGATCTTGAACATCAGATTGTGGACTTCTCATATTTACACATTCCTTCACTCAAGAGATGCTGCCTGTCCTGCTGAGTTACTCCAGCATTTTGTGTCTATCCTCTTTCTTAAACCCCACTATTGTATCTGCCTCCACTACCTCCCGTGGCAGCGCGTTCCAGGCACACACCACCCTCGAGGTAAAAAACTTGCGCCGCGCATCTCCTTGAAACTTTGCCCCTCTCACCTTAAAGTTGTTACCTTTAGTCCTTGACATTTCCATACTGGGATAAAGGTTCTGATTGTCTACCTTATCTACGCCTCATAATTATCAGGTCCCCCTTCTGATGTTCCAGGTGACAACAAGGACAATTTTTTCAATGAGAATGGTGGGTATATGGAACAAATTGCCAGTGGAGATAGATCGAAGAACATAATTTAAAAGACAATTGGACAGGTACATGGATAGGAAAGGTTTAGAAGAATATAAGCCAAATATGGGTAAATGTGACGAGCCGTGGTCTATACTAGGCAGGTCAGGCAGCATCTGTGGAGGGAGAAGTGATGAGTGGTTCGTGTCTTTCACCCCTGGACCCTGTATCTTGTAGATAATGGTCGGCGTGTTTTCCAGAGATGCTGCCCGATCCGCTAAGTTCCTCCAGCACTTTGTGTCTATCTTTGGTATAAACCAGCATCAGGCAGTATCTGTGGAGGGAATGAACAGAAAGTGTTTTGGATCAGGACCATTCTTCAGAAGAAGTCCGAGTCTGAATTTGAAGAAGGGTCCCAAACTGAAACATCTTCTGTTCGTTCACTCCACAGATGCTGCCTGACCTGCTGAGTTCCTCCAACACAACGTACCATGGAGGCCAGCATGGGCAGGAAGACGGTGGCAGTGCCCGTGTTACTGGAGCACTCGGTGAAGATGGAGATGACCAGGCAGAACAGGGCAACCATGCTCCATGGCGGCAGGTTCTCCAGCGGCACCAGCTGTTTGCCTAGCCACAAATGCAAGCCCGATACCTGGGGAGGAAGCGGCAGAGATTCAGTCAGTTGGCAGTTCATAAGTTGTAGGAACAGAATTAGGCTATTCGGCCCATCAACTCTACTCTATCATACAATCATGGCTGATCAAACTTTCCCTCTCAATCCCAATAAATGATACTTTATTGTCACATGTTTATACCGTTCATACTTAGTTTTTAGTTTAGAGAAACAGAGCGGAAACAGGCCCTTCAGCCCACCGAGTCCGCACCGACCAGCGATCCCCGCATATTAACACCACCCTACATAGACACTAGTGACAATTTACACATACACCAAACCAATTAACCTACAAACCCGCACATCTGTGGAGTGTGAGAGGAAACTGCTGTGGTGATTGTTTATGTTAACTCTTCTGTAGTTGTGTGTCTTTTATTTTGTACGGGTGTATGGTAATACGAATATCACCGTACCTTAATTGCTACGTGACAATAAAAGACCTTTGAAACCTTTGATACCAAAGATTTCGGAGAAAACCAACGTGGTCATGGGAAGAACGTACAAACTCCGTGCAGTAGTCAGGATTGAACCAGGGTCTTTGGTGCTGCGAGTGCTGTAAGGCAGCAACTCTACCGCTGCGCCACCGTGCTGCCCTGTTAATACTTAATCAATCCCCTCCTGTTTCATAATTTCACGTCCCTAACAGTTCATAAGTCATAGGAGCAGAATTAATCCATTCGGCCCTTCGAGTCTACTCCACCATTCAATCGTGGCTGATCGATCTTTTACTCTCAACCCTATTTTCCTGCCTTCTCCCCATAACCCCTGACACCCTTACTAAGGAAGAATCTGTCAATCTTCACCTTAAAAATATCCATTGACTTAGCCTCTACAGCCGTCAATGGCAACGAATTCCACAGATTCACCACTGACTACATAAATTCCTCAGGTAGACACACAAGCTGGAGTAACTCATTGGAACAGGCAGCATCTCTGGAGAAGAGTCTCGACCCGAAATGTCACCCATTCCTTCTCTCCAGAGATGCTGCCTGTTCCGTTGAGTTACTCCAGTGTTTTGTGTCTACCATCGATTTAAACTAGCATCTGCAGTTCTTTCCTACACAGACATTCATCTCCTTTCTGCTGTGCCTGTTCGAGCCTGAGCTCCCATCCCCAGCCATGTCCACCTCTGCCAACCTGGCCTCTACACCCCTGATTTTCGCCCCATCCCGTCTCCAACCCTGCCCTTTGCCCCAGCCCATCTGCCCTTGAACTTTGCCCTGCCCATCTCAAGGGCATTGGTGAGAGAAGCAAAGTTTAAAGGATATGTGCAGGGCAAGTTTTTTACACAGTGATGGGTGCCTGGACCACACTGCCAGGGGTGGGGATGGAAGTAGAAATGATTGTGCAAGAGAGAAATAAACAAAGTGCAGAATTATAGTGCGGCAGGAAGAGTGTAGATTAAAAAAATGCCAGGGCTGCAACAAGGTAGATTGGAAGATCGGGAATATATCCTTAGCATTTGGGAGGTCAGTAAAGTAGTCTGATAACATTGGGGAAGAAGCTGTTCCTAAATCTGGTGGTACGTGCTTTCAAATTTTTATATCTTCTGTCCAAAGGGAGGGGGGTGAAGAGGGAATGACCTCTGAATTCCTGAAGCTTGTGAAATCGATGGTGAGAGGGTGCGGGTGTATCATTGCTGGGACTGGCAGTGTCTAGTTGACGGTGTTACCTCACATCCTTCGGCCAGGGCAAAGCCTCCTCCCAGCAGCAGCACCACATTCCAGGGCAGCTTCCGCTGGACCTCTTTCCAATCCAGGAGCCGCTCCCCGGAGTCACTGCCTGTGGAGGAAGGACAGCATGGCCAATGTACTAGTGGCAGGGCAGAGGTGGTGGGATCGGGATTGTGAGCAAGGGCTCTTGTCTGAGTGATGTTACCCTCACGGTACAGAAGTGTCCACATTTGTTACTCCACCCAACGCCTGCGCTGGTCTGGTAAAATATCCTCTTCCCAGATATTCCCAATTTCCTTACGCATAACACAGGTCTCTGGCACTGTGAGCCAGCGGTTCTACCAGCTGCACCACTGTACTGCCCCAATATGTGGATAGGAAGGATTGAGAGGGCTATGGCCAAATGAAGGCAAATGGACCCAGTCCTGGATTCCAACCTGGTCAGCATGGACAATGTGGGCTGAAGGGCCTGTTTCCCTGCTGTAGGGCTCAATGACTCTGTGATGGAGGTCAGCGGGTGGAGTGAGGCCACTCTGCCTGAAGCCACAACTTACTTTGAGACAACCGAGAATAGTGGACCTCTGGACAGTGACCTGAGAACACTGGGCCCTGGATGGACACAAGGCCCCTGGACAATAGGCCCCTTGACACTGGGCTCTGGACACTGACCAAGATCATGGGCCTCTGGACAGTGGCCTGTGATCACTGGGCCACCAGACACACACTGGGCCTCTGGACACTGGGAAGAGAGACCTCTGGGCACTGGGTCTCTGGACAGCCTTGGCACTGGGCCTTTAGACCCTGGGGCCACTGGACAGAGAAACTAAGCATTGCACCTCCATACACTGTGGCAACTGGACAAACTGATGGACACTGGGTCCTCTGGGCACTGTGCTCCCGATCACGTCCTCTGGCAGACACTTACCTGGCTCAGCCTCCACTGTTCTGTTCCAGGCCCAGCCCTTGAGCCGTGGCCTGTGAGACGGCAATATAAACATGAGGAACGCGATGAACATCACCACTGTGGCGTTGGTGACAAACCTGAAACAAACAGAGGTCGGTTAGTGTGCAGCTGGCAGGACATGTCCAGGGCACCAGAGGCAGGGTGGGCACCTCAGGAGTGGTGGGCACTAGGGGCACGGGAGCCTGTGATCTGGTCACTGTCAGTGGTCCCGACTGAGAGTATGTGGGATCACACCGTCTCCAGCCAACAATTGGTCTGTCAGGGAACCACCCTGCCTGAGGACATCTCATGCCGGCCCTGATTAGGCCTGGTCTTTTCTTGTTTTTCGGATCCTCCACCCATAGAAACAGTCTGAAGAAGGGTCCCGACCCGACCCGAATGCTACCTGGATTAGAGGGTACCAGCTCTAAGGATACATTGGACAAACTTTGTTGAACAAAATTGTTTTCTTTGAAGTGCTGGAGATTGATGGGGGTTCTGACAGAGGTTTATAACATTATGAGAAGCAAAGACCGGGTAGTTGTCAGAACCTTTTCCCCAGGCTGGAAATGTCAGAAACTAGAGGGCATGGCTTTAACATGAGAGGGGCAAAGCTTAAAAAAGATTGCAGGGCAAGTATGTTCACACAGGGTGGTGGGTGCCTGGAACACACTGCCAGGGGTGGTGGTGGAGGTAGATATCACAGTGACGTTAAGACTTTAGAGATACAGTGTGGAAACAGGCCCTTCAGCCCATCGAGTCCGTGCTGGCCAGTGATCACCCTGAACACCAGCACTATGCGACCCACTAGGGACAACTTTACAATAGTACAGGCATGGTCCCACCACTTTCACTTTGTAACTTCAGTCATTTATCCAGGAGCTGCGGACAGGGCTGATCTTTACCCCCCCTCCCCCCCTCCACACCACTTAACTGCCACCGTCACCCACCTCCCTCACCTCCTGATCCCCAACATCTCCGACCACATTGTGTGTGTGTGTGTGTGTGGCCATGTGAGCGGTGTGTGTGTGTGTGTGTGGGCATGTTTGAGGGCGTGAGTGTGTAGGTATGTTACAAAACCTACCTTTAGCGGTGCTGCAGTTCTGTCACTGGCCATGTGCGCGACTTTGGTGCCTTTGGGGGGGGAGGCGGGGGGGTTAATATGCGGTTTTCCTCTTGCCATCCGGAGCTTTATTTTCACGGAGTGCGAGTTGTTTTTTAGAGATTCGTTCCGACAGCCGGTAAGTTCATTTTTATTTAAAAATAGCCCGACTATTTCAGCGCTGGAGTAAAATAAAAATTAGCTCCTAATGTCTTGTACGCCGACAACGGGGACGGATTTTACGTAGGGGACAGGTATGTGAAAGCTGTTTATTGTTACATATAAACCTGCTTTTTTAGATGACTTTAATCAACATTTAGTTGCGAAACGGTGATTTATTCCCGATATGAACCGGCAGAACTTTTCCTGCCGATATGGGGTTTAAATTCACCGCAACCGCAATGTTCCAATCCATCGCGTTCCATAAATACCCACTCGCAAGCTGATTTAAATGGCCATTAATCTACAGGCATTAAACACAAAATTCCTTCAATTTGGCCTATAAATTAATGACAATTAGATTTAAAAATCATGTTATATTGTGAATTATTGTGTGAATGTTAATTGGACACTTAGGCTTTAAAAAAAATGTTATTTTTTTCTTAAGAAATGGATAGATGTTTAGATCTAGTAATTGAATTGGGTAATTAACTAACTATATGCTTTAATTTCAGGTCATCCAAGTAAGATTGCTTCATATTTGTTTCAGAATACTTAAATCTATAATAACTGAAAATGTATTTCAGTTCTCTTAATTTTTAAGAAAGTTATGGGCTTTTGACTGTCCTCGATCACAACTTTTGTGTTAAGTCAATAGGAAAGCAATAGGAAACAATTTGCTAATTTCCGAGTATGAAAATGGCCATAACATTTTAAATACTGAAGATATGGAAGTGAATTGGGTGTCAAATTAAACTTCTTTTTATGCTTTATCTGATGGGATAAATTGCAGACTTCATTTTTAAAATCTCAAAATTTTGTAACATTGCTAGAGTGTGTGTGTGTGTGGGCATGCGTGTGGGCGTGAGTGTGTATGTGTGTGGGCATGTGTGTGGGCGTGTGTGTGTGGATGTGTGTGTGGGCATGTGAGTGCGTGCGTGTGTGGGAGTGTGTGAGTGTATGTGTTGTGTTGGGTGTGTCTGTCTGTGTGTGGGCGTGTGTGTGTGCATGTGTGTGTGTGTGGGTGTATGTGTGCATGGTGTGGGCGTGTGTGTGTGGGCATGTGTTTGTGTGAGAGTGTGTGTGTATGTGTGTTCTGGGTGAGCGAAGTGTGTGTATGTGTGTGGGCATGTGTGTGGCTTGTGGTGGTGGGGTGTGTGTGTAAGTTTGGTGCATGTGTGTGGGCATGTGTGTGTGTGTGTGTGTGTAGGGTGTGGGCATGTGTTGTGTGTGTGTGTGGCGTGTGGGCAATGTGTGTGTGTGGGTGTGTCTTGTGTGTGTGGGCGTGTGGGCGTGTGTATGTATTGGGTTATGGGCGTGTGTTTGTGTGTGTGTGAGCATGTGGTGTGTGTGAGGGCTGTATGTGTGTGGGCTGTGTGCATATGTTGTGTGTGTGTGTGGGCATGTGTGTTTGTGTGTGTGTGTGTATGGCATGTGTGTGTGTGGGCATGCGTGTGTATGGGCATGTGTGTGGGCATGTGTGTGTGAGCTTATGTGTGTGGGCAAGTGTGTGTGTGTAAGCATGTGTGTGTGGGCATTTGTGTGTGTGGGCATGTGTGTGTGAGCGTGTGTGTTTGAGCGTATGTGTGTGGGCATGTGTGTGTGTGAGCATGTGTGTTTGGGCATGTGTGTGTGTGGGCATGTGTGTGTGTGAGCGTGTGTGTGTGGGCGTGTGTGTGAGCGAGTGCATATGTGTGTGGGCATGTGAGCGTTGTGTGAGAGTGTGGGTGTGTGTGTGTGTTCGGCACTACGGTGATTTGTTCCCCCTGATATGAACCGGCAGGAACTTTTCCTGCCGATATGGGTTTAATTCACCGCCAAACGCAATGTTCCAATCCATGCGATTCCATAAATACCCACTCGCAAGATGATTTAAATGGCCATTTAATTACAGGCATGTGTATAAACACAAAATTCCTTCCAAATTTGGCCTATAAATTAATGACAATTAGATTTAAAAATCATGTTATATGTGAATTATTGTGTGAATGTTAATTGGACACTTATGGCTTTAAAAAAATGTTATTTTTTTCTTAAGGAAATGGATAGAAGTTTAGATCTAGTACTTTGAATGGGTAATTAACTATATGCTTTATGTCAGTCATCCCAAAGTAAGATTGCTTTCATATTTGTTTCAGAATACTTTAATCTATAATAACTGAAAATGTATTCCGTTTCTTAATTTTAAGAAAGTTATGGGCTTTTGATGTCCTCGATCACAACTTTTGTGTGTAAGTCAATAGGGAAGCAAATAGGAAAACAATTTGCTAATTTCCGAGTTGAAAATGGCCATAACATTTTAACTACTGAAGATATGGACGTGAATTGGGTGTCAAGTTGAAACTTCTTTTTTATTGCTTTATCTGATGGATTAAATTGCAGACTTTCATTTTTAAAATTCAAAATTTTGTAACATTGCTTGAGTGTGTGTGTGTGGGCATGCGTTTTGTGGGCGTGAAGTGTGATGGTGTGTGGGCAATTGTGTGTGGGGTGTGTGTGTGGATGTGTGCTGTGTGGGCATGTGAGTGGTGCGTGTGTGGAGTGTGTGTGTACGTGGGCGTGTGTGTTGTTTGTGTGCAGAGTGTGTGGTGTATGTGTTGTGTCTGGGCGTGTGAGCGTGTGTGTGTGATGAGTTTGTGTGCATTGTGTGTGTGTGTGGGCGTGTGTATGTTTGTGGGGCATGTGTGTGGGCATGTGTGTGAGTGGGTGTGTGTGTATGTGTGTGGGCATGTGTCTGTGTGGGGTGTGTGTGGTGTGTGGGGGCAGCATGTGTGTGTGTGGTGTGTGGGCGTGGTGTGTGTGGTCGTTAGGAGGGCGGTGTATGTATGGGCTTATGGGGTGTGTTTGTGTGTGTGTGAGCTGTGTGTTGTGTTGTGTGAGGGCGTATGTGTGTGGGCGTGTGTGCATATGTGTGGTTGTGTTGTGGGCATGTGTGTTTGTGTGTGTGTGTGTATGAGCTGTGTGTGTGTGGGCATGCCGTGTGTATGGGCATGTGTGAGGGCATGTGTGTGTGAGCGTATGGTGTGGGAGTGTGTGTGTACGCATGTAGTGTGGGGCATTTGTTTGTGTGGGATGTGTGTGTGGAGCGTGTATGTGTTTGAGCGTTATGTGTGTGGCATGTGTGTGTGTGGCATGGTGTTTGGGCATGTGTGCGTCGTGGCATGTGTGTGTGTGTGTGAGCGTGTGTGTGTGCGCGCGGTGATGTGTGTGCTCGCGAGTGCATCTGTGTGTGGGCATGTGAGCGTTGTGTGAGAGTGTGGGTGTGTGTGTGTGTGTTCGGCACTAATTTGTTCCCAGACCCCCCCCCCCCCATTAAAACTAGATGAGCTCCCAGTCCATTATCTCCGCAGCATGAATCGCTGCCTTGTTCATTGTTCCGGCCCTGGCTCCGCTGCCAAGCTGGAGGAGGGCACTGAGCCTGAGACTTGGAATCTCCCGGCTCCAGCTCTGGGCTGGAGACTGTCTGGGTGGTAGAGTGGGCAAGGCCAGCTTACAATGCTGGCACCCGGCCACTGCCCGGCACCGCGACTTGGCAGCATGTTGTGGGAGGCAGAGACAGGCAGTCACGGGATTGCAACTGTGTGGGAGCGGGTGTGGATCCTCTTTCCCCCCCCCCCTCCACTCCCACCTGCCCTTCCACTGCACGGCCCCGTTCCACACCAGCCAAAGGACCCCCACCCCAACCCCTCCCACTGGAGGACAGTGGCGGCCTACCCCAGAGGCAAACGGGCACCATAAAACTACTTATTTTAGTGTAATCGTCATTGTGGGGTAGTGTGTGTTTGTGTACTTGTATATATGTTTCTGTGTGCTGTGTGTGAAGTGAGTGTATGAATGAGAGTTTGAGTCTTTGCATGTGGCGTGTAGGAGAGCAAAGCGTGCACGCAAGAACATAATGTTGAGCCAGGGTGAACCGCTTCTGCGCACCTCAACTGTCTACAACGCAACTTACTCTAGGCTGTGTTAGTGGTGGATGTGGGCGGTATCTGTTGGTTGGAGGGGACAGGAGAGGGGGAAAAGGGAGTGGGGCAGGGATAGGGAGGGGGGAGGGGATGGGGGGGTGGAGCGGGTTTTTTATGGTGATAGAGATACAGGCCGTAACAGTTCTTCGGTTCACTGAGTCTGCCACCACCCGATCAGCAAAACCTATTCCCACACCAGGGCCCAAACACACTTATCCCAAGCCAAATAACTACCACTGTGCGTCTTTGGGTGTGGGAGGAAACTGAAAATCCAGAGAAACCATGCAGGTTACAGGGAGAACGTTCAAACTCCATACAGACCGCACGTAATAAGCAATACACCCGCTGGCCACGGTTGAGAGGCAGGGAGGGTGGGGTGGTGGGGGGCGTTGGGGGGGGGGTGGGGGACCGTCAAGAGTGCCGATTGTGAGTTTGTTGGTTGCCATTAGGTTGTTTTGTGTAGTCCATCTATTATGCTTTGTCAATAC